>CM069916.1:66309241-66359973 GCA_036172215.1 Camellia granthamiana | reverse complement strand
TAAAAATATAGTTTTAAACATTCTATTTAAACATCATATTAAAATGTAAGGATAGAATCATAATTTAAAAATCATTCCAAACACAGCATTAAAATCTCTTATTAGACTCCTTCTTTACATAAAAAAAGTGATAAAATCCTACAGCAACATTTTGTTGGTTTTGTTTCAACCGACAATATCGTTCTAAAATTGTCTTCAACCTCAAATAAATCAGACCACCAAACACTTACCTCATACTTTAAACTATTTTTTTACTAAAATTATTTATTTTCTTAAGTCAAACTTGCATCACAATATTGAAGTCACCAATCACACTTCGTTTTTTTTTTTTTTTTTTTTTTTTGTTCATCCTTACTATCATTCTATAAAACTGTACATGAGATTTTAACTTCAAATAACTTCATATTTTCTTCACATTTTATTATAAAATAATAATATATGTAAATTTCATCTTATAAGTGTCATTGGCGGCTAACTACACTATGTTAAAAAATAAAATAAAAAACATACACCCATACCCATAGTATGATTTTTCATAAATTATATTCCCCATTTGCAAATAATAAGATAAGAAAATAAATAGGGGTAGTAACCAATTACCCAATCTATATCTATATTATTAATATAATTGAAAAAATAGAGATCATCGTTATAACCGTTGGTTGGATAGACGCATCCGAAGCGGGGGCATAAACGTCAATTCATCGGCTTTCTATGCGTAGTAGTAGTTGCTCTATCAAACCCGCAGACAGAGACACAAAAGAGAAGAAAGAAGAAGAAGAAGAGAGAGAGAGAGAGAGAGAACCCTTCATCTCCCACCTTCAAACCTTCCCTTTTCTGCCAACTCCCATGTTGTCTTTCATCCACTTCCATTCTATTGTTTTCTCTTCCAAATATTGTTTTTCATTTGAATTAAGTTTTTTTTTTTTTTTTTCAATCTTTGTTGTCTTCAATCTCTACTTAGAGAAAGGAAGAGAGATTGTTGCAGAACTTAACTACGTGAATGATATCTGGGTTTTACCCAAATTTCCTGAAAACTCAGGTAAGAGACCTCTTTTCGGAATTTGATCTGTATGTTGTTGAACTAGTCCGTTGAACTTATCTTCAAAATAGTTTGTTTTTATTTGAAAACTTTCTTAGAAAAGCTTTGACTTTGTTCTTGCCTATTGTTGCTTGACCACCTCGTCCTATTACTGGGCATCATGCTTTTACAAGATCTGGGTATGTATATGTTTGATTTTGTGTTTGTTGTGTTATGGGGTTTGGATTGTGATTTGTGTTTATTTATTTCCATTTCCCTCTCTTTGGAAGTCATTGCCACTGATTGTAGATTTTTCTCTCTTTTTTTTTTCCCCTTAAAAAGTTTGAACCTTGTTTGTGTTTGATTGAGATTTGATTTGATTTGATTTTTTTTTTTTTTTTTTTTGGGAGGTAGGATTTTTTTTTTGAAGTCAGTAAATGATGGCTGAACACAGTGTAGCAGACGAAGATCAGTTTTTTGATACTTGTGATGAGATCACTTCTGTTTCTGATTTCGGTTCAGATTGCTCTGACCATTGTTGTTCTTGTTCCGAGCTTCCCAATTGTGTTGTGAATAGTTTAGGGTATGAGTTTTGGACGAAGACTCCTGAAAGTGCTAATCAGCGTCGCGATAGGTTTTTCAAATGGATGGGTTTAAGTTTAGATCAAAATCAGATTGAAAAAGAGGAATCAAGGGATTTATTGTGTGATGAAATCAAAATGGGGATTGAGAGAATTAACGAGGACAGTGGGGCAGTGCTGAGAAATTCACATTTGGAGGATTGTTTTTTGTCTACTTCTTCCTCTGTGTCTTGTTGTTCAGCAGAAGAAGCAGAATTGTTAGGAGACGATGCTTCTGAGGAAAATTTTGTGTGTAAAATTAAGAATTTGGATGATGGGACAGAGTTTGTTGTTGATGGAGTCGGAAACAATGGAATGCTCAGCAGATTACGTGAAGTGGGTTCGAATAGGTTGGTTACTATTGAAGAGTTTCAGAGAAATTTTGGTTCATCTTCTTTGGTTCAGCAGTTGTTCCGCAGGGACGCTGAGGCAGGTAACTTGGTGGATGTGAAGAACAAATGGAAGATTGGTTGGCTTAGGAAATTTAGTAAAACACATACCGTAGATAGTGGTTTCAATTCAGCAATGGGGGCTAGGTTTCAAAGAGTTCGAGTCCATTCATATAATAAGAGATCGAAGGAATTGTCATCTCTCTATGCTGGACAAGAATTTCGTGCACATGAGGACTCAGTCTCGACGATGAAGTTCAGTCCCGATGGTCAATACTTGGCGAGTGCTGGTGAAGATGGCATTGTGCGTGTGTGGAAGGTGATTGAGGATGAGAAACCAAAGAATTTAGACATCCAACATATTGATCCTTCGTGTTTATATTTCTCAGTGAATCATCTTTCGAAATTAGCCGCTCTTGATGTGAATAAAGGCAAAATGGGTAAGATAAAAAGGTTGAGAAAATCACCAGTATCGGCTTGTGTAATTTTCCCATCGAAGGTCTTTGGGATTATGGAGGAACCTCTCCATGAGTTCCATGGACACAGTGGTGAGGTCTTGGCTCTTTCGTGGTCCAATAACGGGGTTAGTATCTTTTAAAAATAGCAAAATGCTTTTGATTTCTTGCTTATGGAGTTGATAAGTCATTTTGTTTTCCTATTAACTATTGTGCTTTACTTCTACAAGCAATATATGTTCACAATAACTTTGTACTGTCTGCAGTGTCTGTTGTCATCCTCGGTTGATAAAACAGTTCGCCTATGGCAAGTAGGACACAACCAATGCCTCAGAGTTTTCTCTCATAATAACTATGGTGAGTATTTTACCATGAATATGCATCATTTGTTAATATTGATTTCTTATCTTTCACAATTTCAATCTTTTTTGATTTCATATATATTATGATATACAAATTTGTTGACTCTCTAACTATTGATGCAGTGACCTGTGTAGAATTCAATCCTGTGGATGACAATTATTTCATCAGTGGTTCAATAGATGGGAAAGTGCGCATTTGGGAAGTGCATGGTTGTCGAGTTGTTGATTGGATTGACATAAGAGAAATAGTAACTGCTGTATGCTATTATCCTAGCGGGAAGGTCTGATGAATTTCTGGTCTTCAATTTCTTGTCGTAAAATGTAGTTAATTAACTTGGAAATTTTTGTATGGATCTGGTTAGTAAAGATGATACCTACTTAATAATTGCAGGGAGGAATTGTGGGCTCAATGGATGGAAGCTGCCGTTTTTATGATATCATAGGTATGCACATATTTTTCAACAGAAGAGACCTTCCTTATATTGCTCCTATAGCAGAATGTAAGACTTCACTTTGAGATGCTGATAATTCATGATGCTGCTAAATCAGAGAAAACTTATTAACATAGGATTTTTTTTTTCCCACATTGATCTCTTTATATTTACTTGTTAATAAATTCAGCTTGAGATTAATATTATTTGATCATGTGTTGCATGGGTCAGATAATCAGTTGCAACTGGATGCTCAAATATGTTTACAGGGGAAAAAGAAGCTACCCTGCAAGAGGATAATTTCCTTTCAGGTTACTTGTCCTTGCCTTCTCTCTGCTAGTTTTTTCCTTCTGAAAAGATCGAAAGAAAGTACATGACTTCTTTTCTCCTACTTACTTTTGATGGTTGTCTTTTATGTACTTACATGTTATGCTATCTGGTTTGCTCGACAGTTTTCCCCAAGTGATCCGAGCAAAGTTCTTGTCACTTCTGCCGATTCCCAAGTTCGAGGTACTTTGTGGGGTTAATGTCATCTTCAAATTCAAGGGTGAGATCATTGAGCTTTTTCAATTGTTTTTTTATTTTTTGCTAGGCAGTAGTAAGATTTACTCCAGACCAAAAAAAATACACACAAAATGCCAAGGGAATACCCTTTACAAACTAAACAACCAACAATGAAAATGAGAAATAAATATATAAATAGAAATAAACTTGCCATGAAGCTAGGGGTGGTCTCAGTATAACTATGCCTATAATACTAGGACCATTTCCGCTAAACTGAAATACCCAACCTATCACTTACTGGCCTAACCAGATAGGAAGTTTCACTTCCTTTGTTGCAGCCAACTAACTTTCATTTTCCTTGCTAAATTCTGAAAAGTTCTTGCTTTGTCATAACAATTGTTTCCAGATTTTGTGCTATTCCTTTCAATTCATTATGTGATAAGTGAGAACCACAAAAAACTCCACAATAATTGTTCTCAACAGGGGTGCAGGGAGCATGGGCCCAAGAGGGGCACTTGCCCCTCTTCAACTTCATAAAATTTTAGCATATGTAATAAAATAGTTGCTTGATTTTTTCCCCTCTAAATTTTAATTTATACTTATTTTGTTGCTTTATTTTAAAGTAGTTCATATAATTTGCACCCTTTAAATGTCTATTTTACAACAAAATCTCCTTTATTATGTTTTAAAATTTACCTTAAAATGTTTATTTATTTATTTTGGGTGACGATTGCAAATTTATTCTTGTTAATAATTTTCTTTTTCTTGTGTGATAAATGATAAATATCTATACAAGTATTTACAGTGTTTACTTCTTGATTAATCAAATCTCTCAGGAAAATATTTGCTTTCCTCTCTGTCTCTTCTCTGAAATTGTACGAGGTGGGGGGTGGAAACGACCATCACGGTCATGGGTAGGGTTGGGGGTTAAGTGCGTTAGGGGCGAGGCACAACAAGGGTTGGGGACACTACTTTAAGCATAACATTTTGCCTTATTCTTTCCCTCTATGCAAAAATTCTAGCTCCACCACTGGTTCTCAAATATTCTCTTGTTTGTTTCATGGGCAGCAATTATTTCTTGGTTATGAAAAAATGAAAGACACTTTTTGGCTCTATCTGCTACCATTATATGATCTTCAGTGTGACATGAGATGTTTCTTTTCTTTACTTCAGAACTCAAATGCAAATTTTTCTTCCCTATTTTCAGGCCCTCGAGTTTCAGGAAATCGGGTGACTGCATCTTTTACTGCGGATGGAAAACACATTGTCTCAGCAAACGAGAATTCTAATGTGTATATATGGGATTATATTAGCCAGGACAGGACTTCTTCGAAAGCAAAGACCATTCGGTCATGTGAGAATTTCGTTTCTCACAAAACATCAATTGCTATACCTTGGTGTGGCACGAAAACCATGTCTGGATCACTTTCAAGCCCATCTATGGGAAATCATCTCGCAGACTCTTCTAATGACTGTTTTTCTTTGAGCCGTGGGCTTCTTCTAGAGTCTTTGCCAAAGGGATCCGCGACTTGGCCAGAGGAGAAACTACCCAATTCAAGTCCAATGTGTAAATCAGAATACAATTTTTTGAAGAGTGCTTACCAGAACACATACAGTTCTTGTATGTGGGGACTTGTGATTGTAACAGCGGGCTCTGATGGGTGGATTAGAACATACCACAATTATGGGTTGCCCATTCGCCTATGAAATTGATGATCCAAAGGTTTCATCAGACAGGTTATTCCATTTTTGGCATTTCAGGTGTAGCGGCAACTGGCATTGCTGGTAAAAAAAGGTTAGTTCAGTAGATATCTCAGCATGTGAAGTGTATTATAGATGGTGTACATAGATTTTTGAAAAAAAGAAGAAGGTGTACTATAATCAAATTAGGCTGTGCCAACAAATGGGCTTGAAATTCATTTTGTAATGGATATCAATATTTAGATTATTATTGAAGCATTCTTTTGATTTGTTCATTTGACTTGTTTGTGTCTGGTTTATTCCAAATACATACAAGTCAATGTGCTAACAATGGGGTATTTTGGGTTGTGTATAATGATGGTTTGTCTACTTTATCTGTTATAATCTTAGCTAGAATTGGAGGTGTTCCAATTTGCGCTTGTCAAACCAGGGAAGCGCAGTTTTATATAAGACCTTGAGAGTGCCTCAACGAGACCCAAAGAGCATGGTAAGTAAGATCAGACTAGAGATCATTGGGCAAGGCCGCTAAGGGCATACCTGGCTGAGCCAGAAGAGTCGGTTCAAGGCAGACGACTTCACACTAACCAGAATCGTTATATATCACTAGAAATATCAATCACATACTTGTCCAATTGTCGGGTGTCCAGTACGGTTATTTTTTATTTATTTTTAAAAAATCCACGTAAAATATGTGCTGAAGTATGGTTTGTGGAGCAATACCTCACAAATATAGAGCTCGTCTCGGGCTCAAGAATTGGAGTTGATCGAGAAATTGAGTCTAATAATTTCCATACTCAGTTATCCAAGCAACAATTATCAACAATTATTTTCATTTTGAAATTAATGTTAGATTTGTCATAAATACATTTAAAAAAAAAAAAAAACTTAATTAATAAATTTCATTTCTTCAATAGCAGCATTAACCTCAAATAAAGTTTTACTAAGACTGTAAAATCCATTGTAGTTTTCAGGGAAAAGGGGATACTGCAGCAGTAATTACTGTGCTCTTTGTGGGGGATTATCCCGAGTGTTTTTCGATAATCTAAACAGTTGATATTGTAGGATTGGTTGAGAATATTATTCATGTAAAAAATCAAATTAATCGGATATTCATAACTCCATGATTGGATCCTAATTGTTTTTAAAAATCTATGAAAGTTAAGTTAATTGTTAACTTTTATAAAAACAAATGTGCCTTGGTTATAGGGCTACAGATTCCCAATCAACTTGATTTCTTGTAAGAATGATCTACTTAACGAACCCTACAATATAACGGTTGAGATCATCGAAAAACACTCGGAACGACCTCTCACAAAGAGCATAACAGTTACTGCTGTGCCTACGGCACAGCAATATCCCTGTTTCCAGTTTTTCAGGGGAGATTAGTGTAATTTATTTCCCATAAAGAATAAATAAATAAAGGGGTACTTACCAATTAGTCCTATTAACTAGACTTATTTACCTACAGGTCCTAACTAATAAATTTAACATTATAAAAATAAGAGAGTGATAAATTTATCACTAAAAATTTATTCATAAAAACAAAGAGACTGATAAATTTATCACTATAAATTTATTCATAAAAAAAAAAGATTGATAAATTTATCTTTATCACTTAATAAATTTATCAAATAGGACTTAATGGGTAATAAGTCTCCAAAGTAGGACCTATTGGTAGTTTACCCATAAATAAATGATGCTATTAGCACCTCATCAATTATTTTATATCCCTTATTTTTTAACTTTTATTTTATTGCAATAATAATCTCAAATGAAATTACTAAAAAGAATATCAATAATTTTGAGACACCATATCTCACAAATAAGCTCACACCCACTACATCATAAGTTAGGGTTTATGGAAGCACTTACCTCCATCACTACCCATCCATCTTCCTAAAATCTCACCTTCAAAACTTGTCCACCTTCAAAACCTTCAAAACCCTTTGGCGTTGATTACCTACACTTCTCCGGCAATGACAATAAGTGAAAGTTTTTCGACAACCACAGCTCCATGAGATGAGAGGAATACAACAATAAAAATTCAGAGGTTTATAATTTTGATGGTATTCTTAGTTCAAAAGAGACTGGCCGTAAGTTTCTCGAAAAAAATAACAAAAATAATAAAAAAATGTTCGTCATTTTTTTAAGATTAAATTCCCGAACATATAACTGAAATTTGAAAACACAGGCCCGAACATTGTTTAATTATTCAGAAACAGATAACCGAACATTTATTTTCTCAGGCCATAAATAAATATGTAAAGATAAAATAATAATCATATTTGTAAATTTTGTTAGTATTTTTGGAAGAAAGACTTTTTAAAATGTGAAAGTGAGCATTCAATTAAATAGATGAAATATTTTTACAAGGATAATTTTGGTATTATCATTTGAGGAGAAAAAACAAAATTTAAGGATTTTAAAATTTATAAGTATGGTCCAAAAAAATAAGATATCCAAAGTAATTGATGGAGTGCTAATAACCGCCCTCTAAATAAATAAAAATTCAACCCATCCATCGACCCAACTTCACTAAACAAATTGACGGTGCTAGAGTTAGGTAACACCTTTGGAACAACAATTAACCCATTCCTATTCATAAATTCAAAATACAAACAAAAATTGGGGAGAGCGAGAACAATTTCTCATTCTTTGATGATTTAAAAAAAAAAAATTCACATTTACAATTGTAAAATTAAAAAACAAAAAATAAAGACATACAATATAATTATAACAATTAGCCTTGTAATGTTCTGCTTGTCATACTCTAATAGACAAAATGTTGGAGAATTTTTGGTGCCGAACTTTGCAACTTGATGCTGGGACTAGTTCTGATTTCAGGCTGTATGAAAATGATAACAATTACAGTATCAAAAGGGCCACAAATCCCCCCAAAGAGATCTTCGGGCTTGATGATGCAATGTAGGATTCTTACTTTGAGTAATAACAATGCGCTCAAACGAGCCCTCGGAGCCATCACGATTGGTTGCTCGACAGACATCCATTTCAACCCGCCGGCCCCTCCTAACAGGAGTGTAAATGATTCTGCCCCAACCACTGCCAAGATCAGCACTAGCTGTTTCTTGTTCCTCTTCCTCTTCATCATTCTCAGTGATCGCATCTGTTTCTATAATATCAGAATCATAAGAAATTGGATCGTCTTCATATGGAACGTCCTCACCTTCTGACTCGAATTGGTCCTCTATCAAGATCATTAAGGAAAATAAATAAATTTCTCGAAATACAGAATTTCCAAAAAGAATTGAAGTCTTTTGCACATCAGC
Organism: Camellia granthamiana; assembly: GCA_036172215.1. Taxonomy (NCBI): domain Eukaryota; kingdom Viridiplantae; phylum Streptophyta; class Magnoliopsida; order Ericales; family Theaceae; genus Camellia; species Camellia granthamiana. The sequence continues at coordinate 66,351,203 of CM069916.1, read as the reverse complement.
AAGCTTGTTAGCAGATACATGCTAACAGTTACCATGAATATGACTGCCCAATCATAAAGTTCTTGACTGTGCCCAATCATAAAGTTCTTAGTCAGAAATTAAAGTATTGACATGCATGGGGCTCATACCGTAGTCAATTTCAAGATCCTCTGGATTTCTTTTAGCATGCTGCTCCTTCAAAGTTTCAAACTTCATACCATCAAGCGGCCATAGTTCTCTGTTTGAAATGAAAAATAATCACAACACAAGAATATTCATATAACATTATATCAAAGCTCAAAGAAGTGAAATAAATGTTGAAGGTTCCCTATCCATCAACGTTTCCTTCTTATAATTGACTGACCATATACATGTAAGTTAACATGCTTTAGCTGAGTTAGACCCAATTGACATGCATTCAACACGCTTATTTAGTATAGCATAGTACAAAAGGGACTACATGAAAAAATGCCTCTTAAAATAACTTTGAGCTAATATGAATATGCAGGCAAAGATTGTGCAAGGATGACTTCAAATGTGTGCTTTTCTTTGAATTGTTAAATGTAGAACCCTCAACAGTTGATTTTAACAAGGTGTTTTGTGGGGAAAAAATATAAATATACATACGTTTCAACAGATCAAACAGAATACTTGCCTTGGCCGTTGACCTCGCCTAAAAGCAACAAAACAAAATTTCTCATCTTCAAAACCACGCAAAGGCTCCCCTTTCGATCGCTACAAAACAATCATGGATAAGAGGAGATGTCAGGATCAGTAATATCCCTAGTCAAAAACAGCCAGAGAGGTAGTAATAATAGTAGCTATGAACAGAAGTACATAAGCAAATAAACCAAAACAAAGGTCAACCAAATTGAGTTCATGCTTAGTAGAAAGGTCTCCAAAACTTCTCTCTAACTAAAACAAATGTGCTTCAAAAATTATAAAAGAAAATTATTAACAGAATGTAATGGAGTAACACTTCTAAATTACAAAAAGAGAGCTCTTAAGTATCATTGCAAACTATTACACTAGAGATGCAGCAAATAATGACTAATCATATGCAATTACACGTATCATGCAATTGCAAATCCAATAACTAGACAAATCTAACACCTCCAAACACGGATGTTTTAATGTGTGTTTAGTACTTGTTTTAGGCAAAATATACCTTAGGGCTTAGGCATAATCATTGTCAAACAATACCCAAATGCTGAGGTGGAAAACAAAGAGTAACATATTTCCAGTTTGGTATAAGAGGTTCCTTTCTTAGAATGTTCCCCTCACAACATATTATAACAAAAGAAAGACTGGACACCTTGATGACTCAAATATGTCACGTGTTAAGGTTTCAGAAGTAATCAGATACAGCGTGTGGACATTAATTAAGAAGCCAACCTGTGTCCATGTAATATAAACTCACAGGGAAAAATGGAATGATTATTAATATATATGTAATCTCGAAGGGAAAAAAGAAAAGAGAGAGGAACAGAGTTTGATAAGAGGCAGGTGCTTTAAAGAGAAACCTTGTATGCACGCTGTGATGTTGTCCTCTCCAAACGCTGAACAAAATGACAATATTTTCCAGTATTATCCAAAGGACAACGTCCATCATGAGCACACTGCAACAAGAAGATTTTTATTTTTATATAAGGAAGACAGGAAAATAAATAATAACTTGAACGGAAGAATAAAAATAAAACCAAGAAATTGTCGAACTCACTGGAGCGACAACAAAGGCCCCAGTCTTAAGATGCACCAAATCCTTAGAAGTTTCGTCCAATGCATTTTCTAATTTGCGGCGTTTCTAAAAGTCACGAAAAGAAAATTATTCATTCACTAAGACAGAAAAGGCAAATAATTGTGAAAATGGAGGACTCCTCTGCATATTTCATTTAGCATCGAAGCTCAAAATTGTACCAAAAGTAATCTTACCCTTTTTTCCATCCATAAAATATGAGACCGCATTTGAGATATGATGTTAGATCCATGCGGTGTTCCAGGTTCCACCAAAACCTGCCCGATAGTTGGAATTTTCAGAAAATTCAAAAAGTAAACTTTGCTAAGAAAAGGAAATTCCTACATGCAGGTGATACACATTGATTAGCATGATATATCTTGAGCAAGGCAAGTCATTCAGACATTCCTCAATGTATACTATCCATGTTGGAGAACAATTTGTTTACATAATGAGAGACAACTGACAATTCATACTTCACATGTTTTCACTTTTTTCAGACTCTACTCTTTTGAAATGATTAAATTGCTAGAAACCAAATGCTGAGAAAGCCTCACCAATGAAGCATACCCTTGACGGATTAAAATAATAAATATAATTGGAATAAATTAACTCTTCCAAGGAGAAGGAAAGGACAAATTGACAGGAATTTTAAACCATGAAACAGGTTAACTTCTATGTTTTTTTATTGGAATGATATTAATCAACAATGCAACCAAATCACATATACCTTCAGCACATAAGCTTGCACATAATGAGACATGAAACTTATCCGTGGACTTGAAAATTTACCAGAACATCTTGTGTAAGATCCCAAAGCTGGCGCACAATGGTAATTCTGTCCTGCAGTGATGCTATCTCTCCGAGCACATAGGACTTCATCCGGTAGCAACAAATGTTGAGCATTAATTAGCACAAACCAAGGTCACATAAACTAGTTCTCAAGAGTAGTAGGTGGAGATAACAGTATCAAATAAAAGCCTGTTACCATCAGTTTTATTCTAGAAAACGTAAGTAAAAAAACCTCCAGGTCTGTATGAAGCACGGATACGGATACAGGATATAGCCACGATACGGAAAAAATATATATATATATATATATTTAAATAATAGGATACCTGTATGACAAGGATGTGTTTGTAAAAATATACATATTTTAATAATTTTTAGTATTTCATTATAATAAGCTCAAAGAATGATGAGAAACAATTCATTAGGAATTAAGTATTAGTTTAAAAGCCAATGGCCAACCACTTTACATTTTTTTAGTAGGTCTTATGAAAATATCATTTCATTGTTATGTTGAAATTGTTTTTGTTGCCTTGTACGTTTCTCTTTCATACTTGAATGTGTTATATATACATATACTAGTTTAAAAATGGCCATGCAAGGCACAGACTATTATGACAGTATGTTTAAGTTTTTTATTTTGATAATTTTTTAAAAATTAGAATATTGTTCTATGAAATTGAATAGAATAAAGCCCCGTTTGGCAAGTGGCTTTTTTAGTCAAAAAGTCACTAAAAAATCAAAAAGCCAACAAACCTATACGAAAAAGTCAAAGATTTTCTTCTCTCTACTTTTTGCATATTTTTTCGTAAAAAACTAAAGTCATCCCAAACATACTAATTTTTTTTACAGCATATTTTAGCCAAAAAGTCAAAAAGTTATTAAAAAAACATGTTCCCAAATGAGGCCTAAATCATTAGATATATGATAGAATTATGTGGTATAATATGTATCATTTATTAATTTGTTATGCAACTAATGATGTCGACACCAATTCTATTACCATATCATTTTGGATGTATTTATGAGTCTCACATTTCTTCTGAATTTATAAAAAAAATTATAGTGTGTAACTTTTTTCAACAGATAAATATAAAACAAATACTAAGATAATTCTTCCATCTAAAAAAAAATATTAAGATAATTCACTAAACTAATAAAGAAGTAGACGAAAATAGTATATATACCAATAACTAATTCTATTAAGACATAAATCATACTCGCATAACAAATGACCAATTTTATTTATAAGTAAATCATTAAGTAAATTAACAAAATTGTTAATAAATAAATCATTAAGTCAATTTACAATTTTTAATGATATGAAGAAAAAAAAATTCAATAAACAATTTTGATAATTTATTATTGCATTAGAGAATAGTTTTTTTTTTTTCCCCCGGAGTATTGTGTTAAATTAAAACTTATAATAAACGACAGTTGTAATTTCTAGTCTATTCATATTTTAAACAAACCTTATGGGTGTATTCGTAATTTGTTGAAAAATAAAAAATTTATGTTTCATAATTGTCCAAGAATGTTTGCGTAATAATGAAAAAACCTGTATCATAATTGACCAAGAATATTTGTGTAATTACGAAAAAAACCTTCACTCAACATATAGACCACCATTAGTACATTATTCAAAATGAAAAAGCAAAATCGAAAAGAAAAGACGAACCTCAAGCAGCTAAGTGGTTCTTATATATATAGATATTGCATGGTATATAATATTCTTAGATGAGATGTTATAAATTATGTAGAAATATACTACAAATTAAATAGGATTCAAAACAAATATGAAATTTTGATAGCTAATTTCATGTGAAGAGCTAAAAATATTGCTTTACTAGTAAATGTGAGTTTCTTATTCTTCATATATTGCAACAAATTAAAAGAATTAAGTGTCTAAATTGGATACGAGTGTCGGACACATATCCCACACCTTTACCCATATCATATCCGGTGGACACAGGTACTCTGGAAGAAATAGAAGTGTCTATGTAACACAACCAAGGAGTATCAATATCCGATACAAACATGACTCCCTTCTAGAAGTATCCATGTTTCATAAGACTGAACCAAAGATAGTAATGAAAGAGAAGATAATACTTACAGCAATGACGAGGTCATGCTCTCTGTCAGATTTATTGATATTCTTAGTTAGCGACTGAATGCTATTATAGCTATGAATAAGTGGCAAATTCTTCAGATCTACAATAACCATTAATAAAAATATTAGAAGTTTTCTTGACACAAACCTCTCTCCCTTGTTGGCAACCAAAAAAAATGCAGAGGAGTTGCAACAAAGTATAAACAATTACATGAAGATTGAAAAACCAACATCTCAAGAAAACTGGAAGAAACTCAAATAAAAGTTGGAGCACAAAACACTGAGACATGCTGTTTGCTATTGTATTACAACCTAGCCAATCTACTCACATAACCACATGCATTACTTACCTATTAGTAACACTATATTTTTTGTTAACTTCAATAATATGACAAATAATTATTCAAATTGTCTGACCCAAAATAAGAAAACCAATGCCTAACAGTCAAGCTATGTTGTCTCAAAACTTCTAAATGAATGCATTATTTCTGCTAAAGTTTCAAATTCTGACCCACGAAATTGAATCTACTACTATGTCTGTACTCCATCCTAGTGTTTTCCCTTTCTAAATGGAAAAAAATTGATGTATTTCTGTAAACGTCCTGGTGGCACTGGTTTGACTCATGAAACTAGCCTCTCTAGAAATGGGGGTAAAAGTTACGTATATTTCGCCCTCCCCACAAACCTTTAGCAAAAGCCTTGTGTACTGGATCGCCCTTTATATATATATATATATAGTTTAGTTCAATGTGTAACTAGGGTACAACTTTCAGGCCCTCAAGCAAAGTTTACAGATGCATGTTTATATGCCTCACATTTTTGTTGCATGTTTTAATAAATAAGAAGCATAACAAAAACAGTAGAGCATACAAATTGATCTTGTTAAAAGACAGTAATAACAAAGCCACCCAAGTAGAATCCAAAGAGGCCATTATAATGGACCAAACAGTTACTTTCTATGACTGACAAAAAGCATCAAAATTTCTCCTGTTGGATCGTAACTTACTCTTTATAAGGCTCTGACCAGCTCGTTGCATCGACTGGGATGGCTCTACTAAATTAATTCTTTCCAGAGATCTTGGCCAGACTTCTCGCACTGCCCTTTAGAACCAAATGCCAATTAAGTAATTTACCACAATTAGCAAAATACAATCACAACTTAAAACCCATATCAATCTTCACTACCCAAGTAACCAACCATATAGAAAGAATCAAATTAGCTTATTCTCACCACATAGCCGAACCAGTACCGGCACCAAAATCCAATACCCTTGTTGGCGAAAACCCGGGTAGCCTCCTACGAACCTATAATTAAATTTCACATCTAATAAATTCAAATTCAATCAGCCTAAAACCATGAACACATACAAATAAAGGGCTATTTTTTCTTTTACCTCACTGAGAACTCTATGGCAAGCAGAGTAGACGGCAGGCATTCGAGAAGCGACATAGGCGACGGTCTGGTCGTCTCTATACTTGAGACCAATGTCGCCATAAGAGCTCTTGATTTTCCACCGCTTCGAGCTTTCCATAGACTTGAGAGGATCTTCAACGAGCTCTTTGGAAGTGGAAGCTGTGAGCTGAAGATTCACATCCTTTATATCGTTAAAAGACTGTGACAAGCTCAACACTTTCCTCCTCATGTGAGTCTCCTCTTGCTCTGTAAACAACAATACCATTCAAAATTCGCAATAAAATCATAAACCAAACATTGAGAAAACAGAAATCAAAAAAATCGAAGAGACCCACCTCGGAGGTATCGTTTGATGGCTCGACGGAGACGGACGGGGACGATGTGGCATCGTTGGGATTGTTTGGCGGCGGAACGGAGGGTTTCAGAGGTGAACTTTGGGAGGGTTTCGGGAATTAGGGACGCCATTTTCGATTCGATCTACTGAGCTCGATTGTTCGCGCTCTGTTTTTGGCGGTTTTGGGGTTTAGGGTTTTGAGGGACTGGATCCTCTGCTGCGCATTAACTTACGATGATCATCTTCCTGTGTGTAAGCAGAGCACGGCACATAACATTTCCTGGGTGTTAGACTTCGAATACTCGAATACTTATTCGCATCTTCATCCATAACGGTAAATATATAATAATGGGGACAATGGCAGGGATATTAATTTTTCATTTCTATTTTCTTTTAATAATTTTTTTTCATTCCTCATTTCTTATAGATACTATCCTCTCTATCCCCTAATAGATTTAGATTTTCCCCAATCCAACCCAACTTAGACTTTTTTTTTTAATAAGATTCACAACTAAAGCTAAATATGTATTTAATTTTATTTTGTTTTATTTGGCTCAACAACAAAATCAATACATATTAATTAATTGAAAATTTTATTTTAAAATAATTAAATTTATAATTTTGAGACAATCAAATAAGTTTTTATTAATTGAAAAAAAATATATAAAAAAACATGAAAGGTTAAAAAATAATAATAAATTACACCTTTCAATTAGCATAATACAATTTCCTTAGCCCCAATACAAATACAAATGCAAATTCAACTAAGAATATACAATTTTCCTTAGCCTAAATACAAAGACAAATACAAATTCAATATATGAATTTATGTTTTGATTCATTCAATTAGTAGAAAGATTTCATATTTATTAAAATCGAGTTTGTAATACATACATACATATATATATATATATAGAGAGAGAGAGAGAGAGATGATTGAAGCAGATCGAATTGACAAGGGCTTTGTGCGGCTAAGATTGATAGGCCATCGACTAGCAGCAAAGCTGCCACGGGCCAAGAAAAGGGGTTGAACTCAGGAGCAGTGGGCTGGACTGGATGATGGACCAAACAACAGACCCAGAAAACAGATAAATTAAAGCTAAGTTAATTGGTGTAGGATTAGCAGAAGAAGTTGCAGTTGTTGAGCGGGATTAGTGGAAGTTGTTAGAGTTGTTGAGAGAAATTGTATAAAGAGGGTGAGAAGGGGAGATGAGATATATTATTTTGTAATGAAGTAAAGTGGGATCTAACATTTCCTAGAGCTGTATTTCCCAGTTTGAATCATTTCCATTTCTCTCTCTATTTCAGTCCTAATCTTTTCCTTGATTTCCTATTTCCATCACTCACCCTATCACTAGTATTAGAGCTAGCAGTTCCTCGGCTGGAATTTATGATGATGGAGACTCGCGCACAGGAACAGAAGAGGATGGAGGAAACCATTCGCCAATTATGTGAGAGCGACGAACGTTTGGTTCGCCAACAACATGAGAGTGAAGTACGAACACAGCTTGCTCTCAGCCAGCTCAACGAGATGATCATGGCCCTTACCCTTCGCGACGATCAAAAACAACCACCGACAGAAGATTTGGGCGAAGATTCCTCTACCCCTCATAGATTTTCATTCCACAATTCTGGCTCTGTTTAAACTCGTTACGCCAAAATCGATTTTCCCCAATTCTCAAGTGAGGATCCTACTGGTTGGATTTATAAGTGTAAGCATTTCTTTGAATTTAACCAGATTGATGAAGGTAGTAAAGTAAAACTAGCTGTGATGCATCTCACTAACAAGGCGATACAGTGGTACCAATGGTTCGAGCGAACCTAGAAAATGGCCACTGGGGCTAAATTCTCTCACAGACTTTAACTGCGTTTTGGGCCCAACGTTTTTGAGGACCCTATAAGGCAATTGACCAAGTTGAAGCAGCTTACGTCTGTTAAACTGTACCAGGAGAGATTTGAAGAGTTAGCCAACAGAACCAAAGGCTTAACAGAGGAGTTCTTTGTCAGCTATTTTGTTAGTAAGTTGAAAGATGAGATCAAAATTGGAGTTCAAACATTCTAACCTACCACCATTTCCCATGCCATAGGCTTGGCAAGGTTACAGGAAGAAAACATTGAAGCCCTTAGTAGACGAAACAAAATTCCCCAAAGATCATCCAACAGCAATTGGTCTTTTTCCTTCCCTAAACCTATCATTACCAAAACCCTTTTTCTCAAGTGGACCTAAATCTGATACAAAAAACCCAGTACCCACTGACTCCAAATACCAACCAACCATTTCTTCCAACTCAACCGTCACCAAAACCACTCATTTTTTCATCAAAAGACTAACTCCCAAGGAAATGGAGACCAGAAGAGAGAAAGGTCTTTGCTACAATTGTGACGAAAAATATGTCAATTGTATTTGCTGCTTGGGGAAGATGAAGAACCAGATGCTCCAAAACCAGAATTACAAGAGGATGGAGACTTTCAGTTGAGTGATGAAATGTAGATTTTAGTGTATACTCTATCAGGCAGCCTATCCTTTTGGACCATGAGAGTACTTGGAAAGGTCAAGGAGAGGCCCATCACTATCTTAATAGATTCTGGCAGTACCCATAACTTTGTAGAGCCAAGTGTTGCCAAGAGTTCTGGACAATCAGTAGAACCCACCACAAATTTGCCAATCACCGTGGCTGATGGGACCAAATTATGTAGCAAGGGACTGTGCAAGGCCTTTACGTGGGAAATGCAGGGCGCCACCTTCACCACAGAGGTGCATATCCTGGCCATTAGAGGGTGTAACATGGTACTTGGGGTGCAGTGGTTGTCCATTTTGGGACCAATACTTTGGGATTTTACGAACCTCCAAACGTAGTTCCAATTGAATGGGCAGGCCATCCTTCTCAAGGGAGACACTGGCTGCAAAGTGAAACAAGTGTCAAGTAAGCAAGTGAGTAAGGCTTTGCAGCAAACCAACCAAGGATACCTAGTCCAGTTGTAAAGTATCACAGCTGCGCATATAGAACAAGTGTCCACTGATATTACTGCCATTTTACATGACTTTAATGATGTCTTTGTGAAGCCTACTACCTTCCCTCCTCAACGAATGATTGACCACAGAATTCCCTTAAAACAAGGTAGTGAACCCGTCCATGTGAGGCCATATAGGTATCCATACATACAGAAGAATGAAATTGAAAAGATAGTCAAGGAGATGCTAGATGTTGGTATCATTAGGCCAAGTACAAGTCATTTTTCCTCCCATGTGCTATTGGTGAAAAAGAAGGATCACACCTGGAGGATGTGTGTTGATTACAGAGAATTGAACAAGTTGACGATTAAGGATAAATTCCCCATCCCTATAATTGATGAACTATTGGATGAATTACATGGTGCCAAAGTGTTCACAAAGCTTGATTTAAGAGCTGGATACCATCAAATCAAAGTGAACCCTGCAAACACCTCCAAAACTACTTTTAGAACTCACGAGGGCCATTATGAATTTTTGGTTATGCCTTTTGGGCTGACTAATGCACCCTCCACCTTTCAAAGCCTAATGAACTCAGTTTTTAAACCATATCTGAGGAGGTTTGTACTGGTTTTCTTTGATGATATCTTGATGTATAGTAAAGCTTGGGTTGACCACCTTCACCACTTGCAAACCACTTTATAATTACTGAAGACCAACCAGCTCTATATCAAGAAGTCTAAGTGTGCCTTTGGACAACAATCTTTGGAGTATTTGGGGCATATCATTTTCTAGACAGGGTGTGGCAGTAGACCCAGTCAAGATTGGAGCTATGTTGAACAAGCCCAGACCAACATCTATCAAGGCATTAAGGGGATTTTTGAGATTAACTGGTTATTATAAACGCTTTGTGAAAAATTATGGGAAAGTTTGTGCACCACTTACCACTCTATTGAAGAAGGACTCCTTTGGATGGAATGAGCAAGCATAAAATGCTTTCAACACTTTAAAAGCATAAATGGCCTCTACACTTGTGTTAGCACTACCAAATTATGAGAAGGACTTTATTTTGGAATATGATGCATCTAGCATAGGCATAGGGGCATGTAGACACCCCATTTTTGACCGACCTTAAGACTCAGACATCATCGATTGAGCACTCGGTAATTGTGCATGTTGTGCTCGTTTCTGGTTTCCGGAGCCTTTAGCTACGTGCCTTGTCTTGTTTCCCTTTTGGCTCGGTTTGTGGACCAATCCTTGTTTCCCTTCCCTAGAAGGAGGGAAAGGTTTGTAGACCACCTCTTTGTGGTCATAGACCACTTTTCACTCTTGGAGACTAGTTTTCGGTTTTCGGAGTCTTCGACCACGTGCCTTGTCTCGGGACCGCTTAACGTTCTCCGTTTGGCGTGGTTTTTGAACCACACTTTGTTGCCTCTACCTAGAGGGACACTATGGTCCGGGAGACCACTTTTGTGGTCATAGGCCACTTTTGGTGCCCGTAGACTAGTTTTTGAGGCTTCCGGCTGCGCGCCTTGCCTCCCGAACTTTCGTCTTGCATCATTTTTGGTTTGTTTTTGGTATAAACCTTATTTTCCTTATTTAGAAGGTGGGATAAGGGTAGGAGACCAGTTCTTCCCCTTGGAGACCACTTTCCTTCCTGCCAGCCAGTTTTCTAGTCTGCTAATTAGTTTTCTTGGTCTTTGGGCCACCTTTTCTGGTCGGCCACCACACCATTGCCTTGTTTTCAGTGTGTAGACTTCTCCTACCCATGGCCAACCAGTTTGCTTTTTGGGAGACCACTTGTGGTGGTCGGCCGACCACTACAAGTAGTTGGCCGACCACTTCAAGTGGTAGGCAGCTTTCCATAACCTTTTTGGAGATATTTTCTAGCCAGCTGTTACAGCTGAAGGGCACAGAAACCATCCTCCATACGTGTATGGAGGGATGGCTTTAGGCCTCAAGCTTGTCCAACAAGCTTGAACTTTGGTTCTCTATAAAAGAGAACCGCCCCCCTCCTTTTCTAGGTTCAGAATTTTGGCATTGAGCTATAGATACACATATATCTCTATATATCTCTCTTTGTCTCATTTTTGTGCCTTAAAGTGTCATTTTATCATACTATTGCACACAAACGCACACTCAAACACCATCCTATTGTTGTTGAGGCACTTTGAGGTTGATTTTAGAGTTTTTGGATTGGTTTGAGCTCAAAGAGGTTACTGGAGTTGCAGCCTTGAAGTGGTTCTACAAGGGTGAGCTTCTAACCCTTAAAACCCTTATTTTGGTTTAAGCTTTTGGACCTATTTGCATGCTTAGTTAGGCCTAACTTTTTACTACAAAACGTTCTGATTTTGCATGCTTAAAATGTTTGTTTAAAGTCTCTTTTGTGTTGGGGGTAGTCTACCCCCCTTTAGGCCTTATTTGGCCTTGTTTTTGTGCCATCCTTTTAAGCTATTGGGACTACCTTGTTTTGGCCTTCTCACCACTGAAACTCAGAGGATTTTCAGTGGTGGAAAGGTGGTTTTGAGGTCCCAAATAGGAGAGGGTCATCCCCTCTCCTTGTTGCTTGGTTACTTACTTCATTTGCCTCAAGTTTGAGCATGTTTGTTAAGCTTGTGTTGGCCACATCTTAGCATGTATTAGGCCTTATTTCAACATGGCATACCACTGTTTTGACTTGGTTTGGTCACCTCATGCATGCCTTATACACTTGTAGTGTATTTCTCACAAACTAGTCTTGTATGCTTCATGAAGTAGCATGCCTTTCTAGTATGATTTGATTCCATTTCAGCATGTTGTTGGTGTTGTTTTGCCATGATATACCTTTGTTAAGGTTTGGTTTGATAGCCCCATGCATGCTCCATGCACTTGTAGTGCAATCCCATGAACTAGCCTAATGTGTACCATGCTTTAGACCATCATTCTAGCATGATTTTGGCTTAACTCCAACAAGCTTTTGTCCATGTTTTAGCATGCTTTAGCTTTGATTTGTGTTGTCTTGGTCATGCCTGCCATGCTCTGTATAGCCATAGTGCATTCTAACTTGTTAGCTTTGTGTATTGAGTCCATTAGCATGCATTGCTTGGCCTATTTTTATGATTTGGCATCATTTGAAATGTGATTTCAGTGCATGTAGTGTGGTCATACACTCACATCTTTCACTTATTCAATGCGTTGGAGGGTTGGTCCTTTATGCCTTAAACATGAGTCATTGTGTATGCCTTCATGCCTAAGCTTGCGAGCAATCATTTCAATGTGTTTTTGGGGTTATTTTGCCATGATATAACTCTAATTTTTGTTGGCGAAGCCATCTCACGCTTGGTCTTGGTAGGTGTAGTGTAACCCTCCCTTTTGGCCTTGCATATTCCATGCTTTATGCCCTTCATGCTAGCTTATTTTGACTTCCTTCCATACATGTTTTAGTATCATTTTGACATGTTCTAGGACTATTTTAGGTTGTCTTGGCCATATGCTTCATGTTTTGCATAGTTGTAGTACAAATGCTTATGCTAGCTTCAAGCTTTGAGCACCATAGCATGCTTTATTTGTATCATGCACATGATTTGGCATCATTTAATATGACATTTCAGAGCGTGTAGTATTGCTATGTTCCTATTTCTTTCACCCTTTGAGTGCCTCTAAGGGTTGTGCATTGTTTCCTTGTTTATGGCCTAGTATGTATGCATGCATGCATGCCTAGGCATTTGAGCCCCCCATCTCAGCATGTTTTGGTATTTGTTTTGACCTACTTAAGTTCTGTCCATAGTTGGTTCATGCGTTTACACCATGTATTGCATGTCCCCTTTGTAGTCCTCTTTGCTAGCCTTATGCTTTAAGGACTCTAGTATGCTATGCTTGCTTTGATTGAATGATTTGGCATCATTTCTTACTTAATTTCAGAGCTTATAGTGTTGTTACACTTCCACATTTGTCACTCCTTGAGCACTCTTGAGAGTTGTGCTCTTAGGCCTAGTTGATAGACCATTGCATGAGCATGCTTGTTTTGCATTCCATGCCTTTATTCTAGCATTATGGCCACTGATTTAGGCATGGCTGAGGTCTGTCCACATTTGGTTTAAGTCCATTTAGCATGTTTGTTTACAAGTTGTTTGCGTGCTTATGTTGTTCATTGGATTGTGTATGCTATGTTCTTTGCATTGTGCATACTTATGTTGTTTATTGCATTGCGTATGCCATGTTCCATTGCATTGTGTATGCCATGTTACATTGCATTGTGTATGACATGTTACATTGCATTGTGCATGCCATTAGGTTGCTCATATTGTATTGCATTGTGAATGCATGCATTACATTATGTTTAGCATATTTGAGTTGCATTACATGTTTGCATGCTTGAGTTGCTTTGCATTTTGTTTGGAATAGGTGTTAGTCCGAACACGAGAAATGAGGGACGTTTCATACTTGAAATGATGAAACGTGCCTCAATTCTCGGTCGCCGACACTCTTGATCAAGCATGATAAAGTTTAAGGCTTCATGTGTTGTGTGTGCATTCATTTTACATTGAAATGTGCAATCTTGCCTCTTTGGCCATCATGCATCGAGATGCGTGATTGGTGGCCCGAGGGTCGAGAACTGCACTCCCTTGAGCTCATGAAATGATAGGGAGGGTGGTTGTGCACACATATATTGCAAATACATTGACATCCCCTTTCTTACTCTTTGTTGCAGCAAACTGGAGAAGTGCAGCAACAACTGGTCGACTGACCAGTAAAACTAGCTGGCCGACCACTTTTTCTGGTCTGCAGCAATGGCAGGTGGTCGGCAGGTGGTTGGCAACATCAACAACTGGTCGGCCATGCTCCTGAGGGTCCCTAAGGTGAGTTAGAAGCTATCTGGAGCTTGGTGCAAGGTTCTGAGAACAATTGAAAATAGAGGCAAGTTGGGGCATCGCGACGGATTTTCGAACGAGACGACCGAGCATGCATGCACTTCTCATCCCGAGGACCTCTTTTTACTGCTTTCCTTAGCTAGTTTATGCTTTGGTTCTGTACCTAAGTAGTTAATGCGTTTAGCTGCTTATTTGTGTTGTAATAATTAGTTAGTTAACTTGCTAGTTAATTAGCTTCGTTTTGTACTTAATTAGTTAGCTTGTTAGTTAATTAATTTGTGATGTAATAATTAGTTTAATTAGCATAGATTAGCTAGTTAGCTTTTTATTCGGACCCTCCCTCGAGAGGGCCAATTGTTGTAATAAGCGTGCGTGTGTGCGATGCATGTCTTCCAATCCCCATTTCTTTCTCCCTTTTATTTAACCGCTTACGTTGGTTAGTTTTAGGGCATATTTCAATTAGCATACCTTATGCTCGCATGCGTGCATCCATTCATCTGTATTGCATGCACCAGGCTCAGCGCATCATACTAACTACATTGTATTTCAATACATTTACTTGAATACGTGTTCAACAGCATGTTATCAAGTTGCATTCACATGCCATTTTAGAATAGCTGGGCCTATTCTAGTTGCATTTTTGCATGTATTGCATTAGCCATCTTAACATGAACTAGGATCATGCATGATTTCTAACTAGTTCTCTGTTTTGGCTCGGAGTACACTGTGAGTGTTTATGTTTTAGCATACTGCATGTGTGTTATTGATTGCCATAAAAGCATACTTGCCATGAGGCTAACTGCTTAGTTGATTAACTGCCTAAATGCCTGTGGGTGAAGGTTGGATTACTTGAATTGGAACAATTCATCGAAATGCGAGTTCTTAGCTTACTTGCGAGTAGCAAACTTCAAATCATTTTCAAACAAATGAACATAAAATGTTTGGTTCCAACTTAGGCGATCTAATCTATACTTGTATGCTGTGCGCATCACATAGTAAATTCTAGGTTAATAACCAGAATAAGAACACATATGTTTTCAAAACAAAACATCATATTAGTAAAGGTCGATCTTTGATCGGGCGAGCGGGGGTGCTCATTGCATGACCTTCCCCTCTCGTACCCAAGTTCCCAAGCCGATGCAACTTTGGTGATGACGGACACGTGGCCTTAGGCATGAGTCAGGGTTTCCTAAATTCCCCCCAAAATAAAACATTTAGGTGGCGACTTTGTATCTGGCAAAGCAGTCCATGTTTGGCACTTCTTTATTAAAAATCATTTTTCCAAAACGATTTGTTGGATTTGGACTCTTTGGTGATTTATCAGTCTTGTATTGCACTTTGCGAGACTAGATTCAGAACTGTGACATGAGTCCGAACTGTAGTAGCTTAAGAACAAGCAAATTCGCGCCCTTGCGCGCGGAGCCGGGAGTTCTCCAGGGCGGTCTACAGTTTCTAGCGACTTTGCTAGGGAATTAGAGAACTTGACTCAAACTCATGATATCTTGTTTTGACTACACTTATGTGTCTCTTTGCATTTCATTTGCATTGGTGTGCCTAAGTCACCGTCTTTGCCGTCTGCTAGTCCTGAACGGTTTGCCGGAGGCCGCGTGCCATAAGGTTGACCGGTTACGGGCTCTGCCACGATGGGAACACAAACCCCGGTTATTACCGGGGCACCCTTTTTGACCATTCGACCTAGTGCATATCGAAATCCATAGTGACCATTCCAAGCTAGGATAGGTTGCTCACCCGATTGTAGGTTGTTTGAAACCGCTGCGTATGTAGTGAAACCCTAGCTCTTGACAAAATAGGGCAGGGAAACCCTACCCCAACATAGGGGTGTTTTGGCTCTCACTTGCTTGCTATGTGCTTTTAGAGTGCGTCTTTACAGGAATGCATGTATCAGTTTGCAAGTCTGGGTATCAGTCCTGAGGGCATCAGTATTTGGGAATCAGTTTTACCTGAGGGTATTAGATTCAATTTTGGGGCAGTGAGCTGGGAACAGTGATTAGAGTTTGAGAATAGTTATTTCAGCTTGTGTTTGCCAAATGTGTGTTGTCTTTAATTTATTCAGCTCATAACATGGCACACTGCACTTTCGGGTTGTTTGTTTCCTTACTATGCTTTATTTATTTTTTTGCAAGGTAGTTTAGCACGATTGCATCCGACCAGGTAGATATTCCCCAAGCACTCCGGGTTAGAGGTCGCAAACTTCATCTATCCGCGGATTTAATAGATGGACAACCAGTGTTCCACTCATTACCCCCGGTTATTAGACGGAGGTCAGTTGGGCGCAGTGCATCAGTACAGCGGTTGCCAGATCAGTTGTGTTTGAGTAGGCGGGCTGAGGTTTCAATTTCTACTGCAGAGACAGATATACCGGTTGTTCAGTTAGATCAGCACAATATGGCATCTATGGAGGACATGATGCATCAGCTCCAAGAGAGTATGCAAGCCATGCAGTAGGATGCTGCCCACCAAGCAGAGTTTACCGCTCGCCAGGCCAAGGTTATGGCCCAACAAACAGAGCTGATTACCAGGCTCCAGCAATAGCAACAACCACAGCAAGTCAAAGCATCTGCTTCGCACCCACCTCTTCCCCCACCTAGAGTTCCAATACTCAGGGAGACTGCAAACGTCCAAGAAAATACGGACGTTCCAACGGGGCCAGCTCCGCCCCCAATCCTACCCCAGTTATCCAAAGCGCCCACCAATCTAGTGGATTCACCGTTCGAGTTTGAGGTGGATGCAACAGCGCTAAAAGTGAGCAAACTAGAAAAGCTTTTCAAGAAGGCTCAAGGTGTGAAATCCATTCTGGAAATAGAGGATGGATATACCGACTCGGCCGTGACGCTGCCGGACCGGTTTAAAATGCCGCACATAGACCGTTTTGGCGGATCTGGAGATCCTATGGTGCACCTGCGGCTGTTTTCAGATATCTTAAGGCCGATGGGCCTCTCCAAATTGCAGAAGCTTTCCCTGTTTGGCCAGACCCTGTCGGGTGTAGCAGCTATTTGGTATGCAAAGCTGGAGGACTCTGTTAAGAGGAATTGGGAGGAGATGGCTGAGGCCTTTATAGCTCAATACTCCTATAACATGCAGATCGAGGTCACAACTCGTGATCTCGAGACAACTAGGCAAGAGCCAAAGGAGAGCTTCTTTGATTTTGTGACCCGTTGGAGGGCTAAAGCCTCGATGATAACCATCAGGCCGGTTGACAAGGACCAAATACGGATGGTTGTGCGCAACCTCCAGCCTAAGCTTATGCAGAAGATGATCGTTCTCCCCTTACCCACCTTTGCAGATTTATATGAGATCAGGGTACAGATCGAGGATGCCATGAAACAGAGTCTGATTGACCATGAAAGAGAACAGCCCAAGAGGGCATTCAACCGCAATACGAATGCAGGCACAAGTAGTGCTGCAATTGCCAGATCTTCAGATGTGGGTATGGTCACCACCACCACCCCAAAAACCCTTGCAGCTACATCATTCATCGGTGCGTCCAGAAGTAGTTCACAAACAGCTAGGTGTGCACCCCGAGGCCAGAGAGCCTTTACCCCACAGCTAGGTGTTTATCGAGTTGTTGCTTTTTGCTTATCGAGTTGTTGCTCATTGTTTATCGAGTTGTTAATTTGTTTAACGAATTGTTTTTGTTTTAAGTCGTTTAGTTTGTTTCGTTGGTTCATTACCTGACTTGGCAATACATGATGTTCAATTTCCATTCAATCTCATTTTTGTGCAAAATGATGCGATGCGATGCTTAGAATACAAATACAACACTTTTTGAAAAAAAAGCTGTTTTCATCATGATTCCTTTTTACAACATTTTACAACAAGGTACAAGTTTTCAAGAAAATAAAACTGCCTAAGCTGTACAATGTGCTACAACTACTTGTGAAAAGAAAAATAAAGTAGGAACATCTGCATCAGTGCTATCAAGCTCAAGACCGAGAGGCCCTCTTCGCCCTCTTCAGCTGAGCAGCCTCTGCACCATCACCGTCGCCATCTCCGTCTGAATCAAAGTCACTGTCCTCGGAATCCTCCTCAGCACCGCCTCCGTCCTCAGAACCGGAACTGGAGTCATCATCCCTGCCTGCGGATGTCTCCGACTGAGGATGCGCTGACTCCTCCTCCTCGCTGGACTCCTCGTCATATCTGACAGGTGCTCTGCGTCTCCCCTGGCCGCAAGTCGAGACCCCTTTCCCAGCTGATCGAGAAGGCCTGGATGGCCCGGCCTGCAATGGTGCGACCTGAAAAGGCAGTTTTGAATACATCAGCCAGGGCATGTATATCAGATATCAAATGCAAGAAAGGTACATAGAGTGTGTGCATGCAGATATAGTATGTGAATGTGATGTGTCAGATGTGCTCTACACATGCAGTGAATAAAAATAGTGAAATGTTCAGTTTCAGTATGTCATCAAAAATATGATAAATGCAAGGAAATTGAAAAGTACCAGAATGCCGGAGGTGTACAGCAGCGTCTCCCTCCGCAGGACCATGCTCTCAAGTGAGGCCACTACTCCGAGCAACCCCTCAGTATACTCTCTGGGAGGCTGCAGATGCAAGTTCAAGTCATCAGTGAATGAATGAATATCTAAATATCTGAGTGATAAATGAAGACTGTGGAGCATACCGAGGGTGAGTCAGGGTCACTGACATATCGATGATCCAACAGTGGAGGCTCTAGTGGAATCGGGTAAGATGTCCCATACTTCCAGCCCGTCAGCTCGGTCAGAAGATCTGGCCACCCAGCATACTGGCAAGTCGAGGGCATCCCTCTAGCCCTACCCCTTGATGTGCTAGCCCTGCTAGTAGAAGGAATGTCTGCAGCTCGGGCGCGACTCGATGATGGCATATCAGCAGCCCTCCTCATAGGGGTACAGACACCTGTCAGTGGAGGCATCAGGTATGTATGGCGATATGTCGCGTACTCCCCCTCCTCTAGGAAAAGAACTGCGTTGGCACCCTGCATAAGGTCGTCAACCTCCTGGGGAGTGAGGCTCTCTGTAGAACACATGTCTAGTGGAAGCGGTGAGGGGATCTCTTGAGCGGGATTGCCCATCATCTGACGCATGAAGCGATCCCCGAGAAACCAGGCTCTGTCGGCTGGTCCCTCAAACAAAACCCTGTATCGGGAGGCGCCCCATGCCCTGGCAAACTGGAACCGAGAATAACTAGGCATCGCCAGCCAAGGCTACCAGGTGATCTGCGGATAAAAAATGCATAAACTGATTAGTTGTCATAAATATGCAAGATAAATCAAAACTGAAAGCATGAAGAACTGAGAGTTCTGGATTACCTTCGTCGCCCGCACGGTATCGAAGTACTGTCGGAGATATGGCAATGTCTCCCGAGGCCTGGACCGGCACCGACCATCGAATCTGTGTGAATATGGCACACCTAGTGGTGCCTCGACCTCCTTCTCGGGAGCGAGCGTCGGGAAGTAGGCATAAACCCACAGCTGTGAAAGGCAAGACAGTGGCTGTCAGAATACAGAATGTATAGAAAATACGGAATGCTGAGTGCAAAATGTGAGTACAGAATGTATAGAAAATGCAGAATGCTGAGTGCAGAATGCAAATACAGAATGTATAGAAAATACAGAATGTTGAGTGCAGAATGCAAATACAGAATGTACAGAGAATGCAGAATGCAGAGTACAGAACGTAATAGGGGTGTACACGGTCTGGATTGGTTCGGTTTTGAGAAAATCCAAGAACCGAACCGATCCTAACGGTTCTGTGATTTTGAGAATCAGACTAGACCGTTACACTTCTAAAACCGGACCAGAACCAAACCGAAAAAACGGTTCGGTTTCGGTTTGGTTTGCGGTTCCAAAAATTTCTATTTACAAAAATAAATTGTTAATATTAGCAAAATAATTACTCAAACTAATTACATTTAACTCATGATAAAAACTAATAATATTAAGGCATTACTTAATATTACATATCTATACCATCCTAATATCATTAAAATTATAAAAAACCAATTAATAAAAATAAAACTTGATATTATATATATATATCTTTTAAAATTTGGTTCGGTTCGGTTCGAACCACAGTTTTTTCATACAATCCATTAACCGAACCGTTTTTACGGTTCTCATATTTTTTAATCCGAAACTGAACCAATTCTTAATAGAACCGAACCAAACCGTATGATTCGGTCTGGTTCGGTCTGGATTACCAGTTTGAACGGATTTTTGAACAGCCCTAGAACGTAATGTATGCAATGTGTGCAGTGCGCAGTGTACAAATAATGAAAAGCAGAAATGCAAATGAAGAAGGCAGAATGTACCTCCCAGGCTCTCCAGTAGCCGCCTACTATGGTCCCTCGCTCCCGGGAGGTCGCACTCATGTAGCAGTAAAGGGTAGTGAGGCCAACGCCGCCCCAATCGAAGTGCCGGACCTATGATAGGTCTACCAGAGCACTCAGCAGATAGAGCCCAACTGTGTTCCCCTTGTCGTAGAACAGAGTGGTCCCGAGAAGGAACATTAAAAATCCTCAGGCATACTGCTATATGGCCTCAAAAGTCTCGGGCGTAGTCCTCCTGTACTGCTCGGCGAACCAGGTGTACCGGACCCTGCCTGATGACCTGTCGATCGGCGGATGGACTCCGAGCAGATACGTCCAAGCCGTTTCCCACTCGCCCATATCGGTATCATATGGGATCGGTCGGCCTGCTACGTCGAGGCCCGTCAGCATGGAGAAGTCATACGGGGCCATCATCATATCCCCGGTGGCAAAAAATGAAAGGAATTGGTGGTGTCCCACCATCTCTCTACAAGTGCGCCTAGAAGGGTCCTGCTCCCTGGATGACGCGACAACCCCATACAAAATGGGCCAAACCCTGCCTTATCCACAATATGTTGAACGGCATCTGGGAGCTCCATGTACCACTTCCTCGCAATGATCGACCCATAACCCCGTGTGAAACGGGAAGATACCTGTATGTAGACTGAACAGATGTATTCAGTTTCAAAATTAAAAGAATGTTGTGTTATGAACTGTGTGCTCAGATTGAGCAGTGTTGTGAGCTGTGTGCAGAATAAATAGAATGCTGTGTTATGAACCATGTGTTCAGATTGAGCAGTGTTGTGAGTCGTGTGCAGAATAAACAGAATACTGTGTTATGAACCGTGTGTTCAGATTGAGCAGTGTTGTGAGCCGTGTGCAGAATAAACAGAATGCTGCGTTATGAACTGTGTGTTCAGATTGAGTAAAGACTGCGTTATGAACTGTGTGTTCAGATTTAGCAAAAACTGCGTTATGAACTGTGTGTTCAGATTGAGCAAAAACTGCGTTATGAACTGTGTGTTCAGATTCAGCAAAGACATTGAGCAAAGACTGTGTTATGAACTGTGTGTTTAGATTGAGCAAAAACTGCATTATGAACTGTGTGTTCAGATTGAGCAGAATACTGTGTTATGAACTGCGTGTTCAGATTGAACAGTGTACTATGTTATGAGCTGCGTGCCAATTGAGCAGAATACTGTGTTATGAACTGCATGTTCAGATTGAACAGTGTGCTATGTTATGAGCTGCATGCCAAGTGAATAGAATACTGTGTTATGAACTGTGTGTTTAGAATGAGCAGAATACTGTGTTATGAGCTGTGTGCCAAAATGAGCTGTATGCCCAAATGAATAGAGTGCTGTGTTTCGAGCTGCGTGCCAAATGAACAAAATATTGTGTTGTGAGCTGTGTGCCAAATGAATGAAATGTTATGTCGTGAGCTGTGTGCCAAGTGAGCAAAGTGTTATGATGAGAGCTGTGTGCCCATATGAACCGGATGCTGTGTGCAAGTTGTGTTCAAGAATGAGCAGAAGTACTGTGAATGTAAATGTGTTCAGAATGAGCAGATATAATACATAGCGAAAGCATGAAAACGCAAAAGTGAAGTACGCACCTCGCGCGCATGATGAGATAGATGAGACTCCGGCTCCCGTAGTAGCAAGTCTGCGGGCACCCATCGCGCGAAATCCGTAAAATGGTGGAAGGTGCTAGGAGGTAGGATATGCTCCTGCGGGCGATACCCCTCTGGGTCGAATGGCCGCATCCTCAGTGGCAAT
The DNA here is from genome assembly GCA_036172215.1 of Camellia granthamiana. Taxonomy (NCBI): domain Eukaryota; kingdom Viridiplantae; phylum Streptophyta; class Magnoliopsida; order Ericales; family Theaceae; genus Camellia; species Camellia granthamiana. The sequence continues at coordinate 66,328,961 of CM069916.1, read as the reverse complement.
GGTATAATGTCGGGCTCATCCTCTACTCTCGGGGAGTCTCTGCCATCTGAAGAAAGATGAGCGAAATGAGCCAAAATTGCAAAAAGTCAACAAAAGTCAACTCTCGGGAAGAGAAAAGTCAACAAAAGTCAACGCCTGGGAAAAGGTACTAAACTTTGAGAGAAACTTACCTTAAGTGGTGAAAATGGAGAAAGAAGCTCCGAAAACAAATTCTAATCGATTCAAAACGAAGAGAATCAAAAATTTTCGCGAAACAACTCCGCGTGGGGGGTTGGAAAACGCATATAAAGTGAGATCTGTCACGACCCAAACCCGCCCCTATGGGTTTAGCACCGTAATCGGCCAGTAATCCGTGATTACCGAAGGTCTGCTTAACAGTAAGACAGTATTACAGAGTATAAGGGCATGGCGGAAGCCAAAACAGTAATTAAACAATGTCCAATGAGGTGTGACAGTCTGTATGTAAAAAGACTTTTCATAACATATATACTATCAGTACCAACACAGTATGTACAATATTTACAATCATCCAGGTCAGGGACTTAATCCCCATTAAGACAGTACAGTACAGTGCTATCAATCGATACAGTATTACAAAATAGATACAGAGACAGGTGGGGGAAACTAAAACACTCCAAAGCCGTAGCTTGAACGGGCTCGGAACCTCACAGTGAGGCACAGTGGTTGGCTTTGACAAAAGGGAGTCTAACCCACGCTCCTAGCTCCGGTCTAGTGCCTGGACACCTACATATATATATAAACAGTGAGCTAAAGCTCAGTGAATAACATAATGCGTAAAGGGGTTAAGAATAAATGTCCTTTCGGTATTGAAAACAGTCAATTGATTCAGTATGTCAGTCATTCAGTCATAACAGTCATATGTGGTACATCCATTAGCAGAGCAGTACAGTAAACAGTAGGTCTTGAAAGACTGAGCAGTCAATGATGGCTATCATAACAGTAAACAGAAGTTCCAAGATAAGAACTAACAGAGATCTCTGTAACAGTAGCAATAACAGTAACAGTAGTTGCTATGGATGCCACAATACAGTTCTGAATAGAGGACATACATTCATTCAGTTAACAGTATCAATTCAGAAACAGTACAGTTTAACCATTCAGAAGATATTCATATTTGAACATATCTTTACACAGTTGTTACTCACAGAGTCCTGGGCTACAGATAAGCTAGAGCGTCTCCGGATGCCAACCCTACAGTTACAGAACGAACACACACTAAGCTACACAGTTAGGAAATAATAACTTAAACCCTAACTTGACTCGGTGTGGTTCTATATAAATACCCTCATTAAGATGTCTTAAACTAGGCCTAAGAATGCCTAGGATGGAACGAGGATGCAAATATGTGTTTTAATACACTCGTCAAAATTTTTAGAAAACAGAGTTCCCGCTCGAGCGTGGCTTTCCCCGCTCGAGCGGACATGCAGACAAAGGTTCCCCGCTTGAGCGTCACTTCCCACGCTCGAGCGGACTGCAAGATAGACAAAAGTACTGGATGTGTGAAAATCACACTCGATGGGCGCTCGACACCCGCTCGAGCGTCCATTATTCTACTCGAGCGGACTGCAAAACAATGCAAAGTGCTGGGAGCACAAATTTCACGCTCGAGCGCCACTTTCCCCGCTCGAGCGTGAGTCCAAATTTTGGAAATTCCAGATTTGAACCTCAAGCTCAAAACTAAGTTTTAATGCATCAAATTCGATCCTCTTGGGCTAATTTTCTGGAAAACACTTGTAAACTCATAGTATAACATGTTTCAAAGCTCAATTTGAGAAATCAAAGCCCAAGAGTAGTTCAATTAAACACAATTTCAACAATAATTCCAAGAACATGATGAACATGCAACATGCATGAATTTAACTAACTTCAAAGCTTCCAATTCATGCTCCTAAGAGCCAATTCTTTCAAAAACAAGATGAAATCATGGACTATGGTTAAAAGATGGACATGCATGAAGCAATTTCCATGAGAACAACCTCAAATCTTCATGATATGCACATGCATGCATGATTAAGCTCCAATTCAACATTATTAGACTAGATCAAGACTCAATTCATCCATAAATCAAGAACCATGCAAGAACTAACTTGAATACATTAATGAGAGGTTGAAGATCCTACCTTGGGTTCTCAATTACAAGTCTAGAAGCTCAATTTGCCAATTCTCTCTTCAATTCTACCAAGTTTCCAAGCAATTTAGTTGAAATCAAGTTCTTTCCTCCCTCTCACTCTCTCTAGTCGGCTAAGTCTAAGAAGAATGGGCTGAAGAAGTGTTGTAATGCTAGCATTAGAGATCAACTAAAAGGCTCATGAAAGTCCACTAAGTGGCAAAGTTGTAAATAAGGCCAACTCTTGTAATTTATCAATATTTAATCTAATTTAATCATACCAAATCACATTTCAATTAAATATGCCATAAAATCACATAAATTATGATTAACACATATCACTAATCGATTTCGGATTCGGCCGCCGATAAGGCCTTCAATTTGCGGTGTAAAACATAAAACATGGACAGATAATTTAACAGTCAAACAGATAGGAATGCATTTAAGCTAGTACATTCAATTAGTCAGTTCAGCGTTTCAGTCGATTCAATTACTTATCATAATCAGTCTCAGTTTAGCAGTAATCAGTGGTTAACCAATAATCAGTGGCGAGGGTTATCACAAGATCTGAGAGGGAAAAGGGTCTAGGGATGAAGAGAAATGTATTTCGGCCTTGGGGGTGTGATGAAAAGTAATTTGGAGTTGTGTACTTAAAGATCTGGCCATCAAAAGACCAATCTGTCCCTGTTTTGCTAAACTGGTCGGCCAGCCAGTTTTTTCTGGTCGGCCGACCACTTAAGTGGGCAACAACTGGTCGGCCATTGTCCTAGGTGGTCAGCCAACCTCCTGGATGATCTTCAGAGCTCCATTGTTCTCCTTGTGTGTTTTGGTGATGATTGGAGTCCTCAGCTCTCGAGAAAGTACAAGGAAAGTACACTTTTCAGCTAAAAAATGTCCCCGCGGGAACTTCAATTCAAGTCTTCGATGCATAGCCCATTGTTACTCATCAAGAGTAAGGTGTATCCTTTTTAAGTATGTTGTGACCCCTCCGAGAGGTAAATCAGAGGTTACGGTTGAGTTGCTCGCTTTAAGGCTCGTATCTCCTTTTTCAGTATTTTCCTTCAAATATGCTTCCGGAGTCACACCTCTCTCGCATTATCATGCACACTTTAAGCGCATTGTTATGCATGTTTCTCTCGCATTGTCATGCACACACTATTTGCGTTGTCACGCACATTTTGTTCGCGTTGTTATCCACGTTTCTCTCGCATTGTCATGCACACACTATTTGCGTTGTCACGCACATTTTGTTCACGTTGTTATGCATTGCTATGCACTTTTCACTTGCATTGCTATGCACCTTTCCATCGGCATTGTATATGCACGCGTTTATCTCGTATTAGACTTACACCATGATATAACGTTGAACATGTGTTACTACTATATTGTACCTGTTGAGTTTCTTTCTTTTGCAGGCATGACATTGTATGTACGGTTCATTTGAAGCTGGTGCAACCAGACGGTATTGTATGTACTCCGCGTGAGACGTAGCGAGAATTGTATAATTCTCTTACATCCTTTCTGCATGTAATGTAGTTTGGCTTGTTTTGCTTGCATAGCATTCGCTTAAAATGTTGCATTTATTTTGCATATTTGCTTCATTACAGCTCTCTTTGCATGATCATAAGTTATGTTCGGCATTGTGCATGTCATTTGCATCTTGCCCCTGCTTGCGGGTGCATCTCTTTGATATCTTGTCTGTTTGTCTAAGTCTTCGGCCTTGTCAAAAATGGGTCGTCTCTAGGCTTTGACATTCACTTCCGTCACTTTTTGACTTCCGAGTTCTGTCAAAGAGGGGCAACTGTAGACACCCCATTTTTGACCGACCTTAAGACTCAGACGTCATCGATTGAGCACTCGGTGATTGTGCATGTTGTGCTCGTTTCTGGTTTTTGGAGCCTTTGGCTACGTGCCTTGTCTTGTTTCCCTTTTGGTTCAGTTTATGGACCAAGCCTTGTTTCCCTTCCCTGGAAGGAAGGAGAGGTCTGTAGACCACCTCTTTGGGGTCGTAGACCACTTTTCTCTCTTGGAGACTAGTTTCTGATTTTCGGAGTCTTCGGCCGCGTGCCTTGTCTCGGGACCGCTTAACATTCTCCGTTTGGCGTGGTTTTTGAACCACACCTTGTTGCCTTTGCCTAGAGGGACACTATGGTCCAGCAGACCACTTTTGTGGTCGTAGGCCACTTTTGGTGCCCGTAGACTAGTTTTCGAGGATTCCGGCTGCGCGCCTTGCCTCCCGAACTTTTGTCTTGCATTCCTTTTGGTTTGCTTTTGGTACAAACCTTGTTTTCTTTGTTTAGAAGGTGGTATAAGGGTGGGAGACCAGTTCTTCCCCTTGGAGACCACTTTCCTTCCTGCCAGCCAGTTTTCTAGTCTGCTAACTAGTTTTCTTGGTCTTTTGGCCACCTTTTCTGGTCGGCCACCACACCATTGCCTTGCTTTCAGTGTGTAGACTTCTCTTACCCATGGCCGACCAGTTTGCTTTTTGGGAGACCACTTGTGGTGGTCGGCCGACCACTTCAAGTGGTCGGCAGCTTTCCATCACCTTTTTGGAGATACTTTTTAGCCAGCTGTTACAGCTGAAGGGCATAGAAACCATCCTCCATGTGTATGGAGGGATGGCTTTAGGCCTCAAGTTTGTCCAACAAGCTTGAACTTTGGTTCTCTATAAAAGAGAACCTCCCCCCTCCTTCTATAGGTTCAGAATTTTGGCATTGAGCTATAGATACACATATATCTCTATATCTCTCTCTTTGTCTCATTTTTGTGCCTTAAAGTGTCATTTTATCATACTATTGCACACAAACACACACTCAAACACCATCATATTGTTACTGAGGCACTTTGAGGTTGATTTTAGAGTTTTTGGACTGGTTTGAGCTCAAAGAGGTTGCTGGAGTTGCAGCCTTGAAGTGGTTCTACAAGGGTGAGCTTCTAGCCCTTAAAACCCTTATTTTGGTTTAAGCTTTTGGACCTATTTGCATGCTTAGTTAGGCCTAACTTTCTACTACAAGTTCTGATTTTGCATGCTTAAAATGTTTGTTTAAAGTCTCTTTTGTGTTGGGGGTAGTCTACCCCCCTTTAGGCCTTGTTTGGACTTATTTTTGTGCCATCCTTTTAAGCTATTGGGACTACCTTGTTTTGGCCTTCTCACCACTGAAACTCAGAGGATTTTTAGTGGTGGAAAAGTGGTTTTGAGGTCCCAAATAGGAGAGGGTCATCCCCTCTCCTTGTTGCTTGTTTACCTTGCTTCATTTGCCTCATGTTTGAGCATGTTTGTTATGCTTGTGTTTGCCACATCTTAGCATGTACTAGGCCTTATTTTAGCATGGCATACCACTGTTTTGACTTGGTTTGGTCACCTCATGCATGCCTTATACACTTGTAGTGTATTTCTCACAAACTAGTCTTGTATGCTTCATGAAGTAGCATGCCTTTCTAGCATGATTTGATTCCATTTCAGCATGTTGTTGGTGTTGTTTTGCCATAATATACCTCTGTTAAGGTTTGGTTTGATAGCCCCATGCATGCTCCATGCACTTGTAGTGCAATCCCATCAACTAGCCTAATGTGTACCATGCTTTAGACCATCATTCTAGCATGATTTTGGCTTAACTCCAACAAGATTTTGTCCATGTTTTAGCATGTTCTAGCTCTGATTTGTGTTGTCTTGGTCATGCATGCCATGCTTTGTATAGCCATAGTGCATTCTAGCTTGTTAGCTTTGTGTATTGAGTCCATTAGCACGCATTGCTTGGCCTATTTTTATGATTTGGCATCATTTGAAATGTGATTTCAGTGTATGTAGTGTGGTCATACACTCACATCTTTCACTTATTCAATGCGTTGGAGGGTTGGTCCTTTATGCCTTAAACATGAGTCATTGTGTATGCCTTCATGCCTAAGCCTTCGAGCTATCATTTCAATGTGTTTTTGGGGTTATTTTTCCATGATATAACTCTGATTTTTATTGGCGAAGCCATCTCATGCTTGGTCTTGGTAGGTGTAGAGTAACCCTCCCTTTTGGCCTTGCATATTCCATGCTTTATGCCCCTTCATGCTAGCTTATTTTGGCTTCCTTCCATACATGTTTTAGTATCATTTTGACATGTTCTAGGACTGTTTTAGGTTGTCTTGGCCATATGCTTCATGTTTTGCATAGTTGTAGTACAAATGCTTATGCTAGCTTCAAGCTTTGAGCACCATAGCATGCTTCATTTGCTTCATTTGTATCATGTACATGATTTGGCATCATTTAACATGACATTTCAGAGCATGTAGCATTGCTATGTTCCTATTTCTTTCACCCTTTGAGTGCCTCTAAGGGTTGTGCATTATTGCCTTGTTTATGGCCTAGTGTGTATGCATGCATGCCTAGGCATTTGAGCCCCCATCTCAGCATGTTTTGGTCTTTGTCTTGACCTACTTAAGCTCTGTCCATGGTTGGTTCATGCATTTATGCCATGTATTGCATGCCCCCTTTGCAGTCCTCTTTGCTAGCCTTATGCTTTAAGGACTCTAGTATGCTATGCTTGTTTTGATTGAATGATTTGGCATCATTAGTTGATAAGCCATTGCATGAGCATGCTTGTTTTGCATTCCATGCCTTTATTCTAGCATTACGGCCACTGATTTGGGCATGGCTGAGGTCTGTCCACATTTGGTTTAAGTCCATTTAGTATGTTTGTTTACATGTTGTTTGCATGCTTATGTTGTTCATTGCATTGTGTATGCTATGTTCTTTGCATTGTGCATGCTTATGTTGTTCATTGCATTGCGTATGCCATGTTCCATTGTATTGTGTATGCCATGTTACATTGCATTGTGCATGCCATGTTACATTGCATTGTGCATGCCATTAGGTTGCTCATATTGTATTGCATTGTGAATGCATGCATTACATTGTGTTTAGCATATTTGAGTTGCATTACATGTTTGCATGCTTGAGTTGCTTTGCATTTTGTTTGGAATAGGTGTTAGTCCGAACACGAGAAACGAGGGATGTTTCATACTTGAAGTGATGAAACGTGCCTCAATTCTCGGTCGCAACACTCTTGATCAAGCATGATAGAGTTTAAGGCTTCATGTGTTGTGTGTGCATTCATTTTACATTGAAATGTGCAATCTTGCCTCTTTGGCCATCATGCATCGAGATGCGTGATTGGTGGCCCGAGGGTCGAGAACTGCACTCCCTTGAGCTCATGAAATGATAGGGAGGGTGATTGTGCACACATGCATTGCAAATACATTGCCATCCCCTTTCTTGCTCTCTGTTGCAGCAAACTGGAGAAGTGCAGCAACAACTGGTCAACTGACTAGTAAAACTAGCTGGCCGACCACTTTTTCTGGTCTGCAGCAATGGCAGGTGGTCGGCAGCTGGTTGGCAACATCAACAACTGGTCGGCCATGCTCCTGAGGGTCCCCAAGGTGAGTTAGAAGCTATCTGGAGCTTGGTGCAAGGTTCTGAGAACAATTGAAAAACGGAGGCAAGTTGGGGCATCGCGACGGATTTTCAAACGAGGCAACCGAGCATGCATGCACTTCTCATCCCGAGGACCACTTTTTACTGCTTTCCTTAGCTAGTTTATGCTTTGGTTCTGTACCTAAGTAGTTAATGCGTTTAGCTGCTTATTTGTGTTGTAATAATTAGTTAGTTAACTTGCTAGTTAATTAGCTTCGTTCTGTACGTAATTAGTTAGCTTGTTAGTTAATTAATTTGTGATGTAATAATTAGTTTAATTAGCTTAGATTAGCTAGTTAGCTTTTTATTCGGACCCTCCCTCGAGAGGGCCAACTGTTGTAATAAGCGTGCGTGTGTGCGATGCATGTCTTCCAATCCCCATTTCTTTCTCCCTTTTACTTAACCGCTTACGATGGTTAGTTTTAGGGCATATTTCAATTAGCATACCTTATGCTCGCATGCGTGCATCCATTCATCTGTATTGCATGCACCAGGCACGGCGCATCATACTAACTACATTGTATTTCAATACATTTACTTGAATACGTGTTCAACAGCATGTTATCAAGTTGCATTCACATGCCATCTTAGAATAGCCGGGCCTATTCTAGTTGCATTTTTGCATGTATTGCATTAGCCATCTTAACATGAACTAGGATCATGCATGATTTCTAACTAGTTCTCTGTTTTGGCTCGGAGTACACTGTGAGTGTTTATGCTTTAGCATACTGCATGTGTGTTATTGATTGCCATAAAAGCATGCTTGCCATGAGGCTAACTGCTTAGTTAATTAACTGCCTGAATGCTTGTGGGTGAAGGTTGTATTACTTGAATTGGAACAATTCATCGAAATGCGAGTTCTTAGCCTACTTGCGAGTAGCAAACTTCAAATCATTTTCAAACAAACGAACATGAAATGTTTTGTTCCAACTTAGGCGATCTAGTCTATATTTGTATGCTGTGCGCATCACATAGTAAATTCTAGGTTAATAACCGGAATAAGAACACATGTGTTTTCAAAAACAAAATATCATGTTAGTAAAGGCCAATCTTTGATCGAGCGAGCGGGGGTGCTCATTGCATGACCTTCCCTTCTCGTACCCAAGTTCCCGAGCCGAGGCAACTTTGGTGATGACGGACACATGGCCTTAGGCACGAGTCAGGGTTTCCTAAATTCCCCCAAAATAAAACATTTAGGTGGCGACTCTGTATCTGGTAAAGCAGTCCATGTTTGACACTTCTTTATTAAAAATCAGTTTTCCAAAACGATTTGCCGGATTTGGACTCTTTGGTGATTTATCAATCTTGCATTGCACTTTGCGAGACTAGATTCAGAACCGTGACATGAGTCCGAACTGTAGTAGCTTAAGAACAAGCGAATTCGCGCCCTCGGTGCGCGGAGCTGGGAGTTCTCCGGGGCGGTCTACAGGATAGTACTCATGCAAGATGGGCATCTTATAACTTATATTAGCAAGGTATTGGCACCCAAACATTTGGGGCTATCAACCTATGGGAAGGAGTTATTGGCTGCAGTATATGCTGTCCACAAGTGGGGACACTACCTGCTGGGAAGACCTTTCACCATCAAAACTGATCATCTCAGTCTTAAGTAACTACTAGACCAAAAGATCTCCACTACTATGCAACAAAAGTGGCTCATAAAGTTGCTTGGCTGTGATTATGACATTATGTTCAAGGCTAGGCATGAGAATAAAGTTGCAGATGCTTTATCCATACAAGGCAAGGAGCAAGGTTGCACCATTTTAGCTCTCTCAGTTGTCCAAACTGAGTGGCTCAATTCTCTCAAACAGGAATGGCATACTGACCCAACCCTCAAAACACTCATTGAGAGCTTAACCAATGATCGAATCGTACAACCAGGCTATTCTTGGACACATGGGCTGTTGACCTACAAAGGAAGATTAGTAGTGGGATCAAATGCACAGCTCATGGAATTGCTTATGCAGAAGATACATGCTACCCGTTTTGGAGGACATTCAGGTACCAAAAAAACTTATCACAAAGCAAGAAAATCTTTTTATTGAAAGGGTATGAAGAGGGACATATATGCCTTTGTAGCTCAATTTGATATTTGTTAGAGGAACAAAACTGAGACAGTAGCTTCCCCAGGCTTACTGCAGCCATTGCCAATTCCCAGAAGGCATTTGGTCCGATATATCCATGGACTTTGTGGAAGGGCTTCCCAACCCCCATGGCAAGACTGTCATACTTGTGGTAGTGGACAGATTATCCAAATACACACATTTCATTGCCCTATCCCATCCTTATACAACTGTAGAAGTAGCTCAGGCATTCTTGGATACCATCTACAAACTGCATGGCATACCTAAATCTGTAGCTTCTGATTGGTATCCCATCTTCACCAACACCTTTTGGCGGGAACTTTTCCGGTTACAAGGTACAAAACTGAACCTCAGCACCTCTTACCACCCTCAAACGGATGGCCAAATAGAGGTGGTCAATATATGTCTTGAAGTTTACCTAAGGTGTATGACAGGAGATAGGCCCAAGGCATGGGCTCAATGGCTGTCCTTGGCTGAGTGGTGGTTCAATACCAACTACCACACTGCCACCAAGTTGACACCATACCAGGTGGTGTATGGCCAAATACCACCTTTCCACATCTACTATATCCTAGGGGTCTCCAATGTGGTTGCAGTTGATTAGTGGGGTAGGGATAGGGAAGCAACTCTAAAGCTCCTCAAGGAACACCTAGTCCAAGCCCAAAATCGTATAAAGCAGCAGGCAGATCAACATCGCACCGAACGACAATTTGAGGTAGGAGATTGGGTATTCCTCAAATTCTAGCCCTACAAGCACAGTACACTACAATGTCTTTCTCACATGAAATTGTCCCCACGATTTTATAGGCCATTTCAGGTGTGGGTGGGTCAAGTGGCTTATCAATTGGACTTGCCCCCACACTCTAAGTTGCACCCAGTTTTCCATGTGTCCTTGCTTAAGAAGAAGTTGGGAGCCCACACCACACCACACAACACCACAAGCCACATTTCCATCTGTAGAGACTGATGGTGTCATTGATCTTGAACCCATTGCAGTCTTGGACAAGCATTTGATCAAGTATAAAGGTAGGCCAATAACTCAATTATTGGTCCAATGGTCTAATTCCCACCGAGAGGATACAACTTGGGAGTTGTACCAAGTTCTCCAAGCCAAATTTCCAACTTTCCAGCCTTGGGGACAAGGCTCCTTTCAAGGGGAAGAGAATGATAGGCCATCGACTAGTAGTGAAGCTGCCATGGGCCAAGAAAATGGGCTGAATTCAGGAGCAATGGGCTAGACTAGATGATGGGCCAGACAACAGACCTAGATAATAGATAAATTAAAGCTAAGTAAATTGGTGCGAGATTAGCAGAAGAAGTTGCAGTAGTTGAGTGGGATTAGTGGAAGTTGTTAGAGTTGTTGAGAGAGATTGTATAAAGAGGGAGAGAAGGAGAGATGATGGATATTATTTTGTAATGAAGTAGAGTGGGATAGCAAAAAATTATGGAAAATTGACCCTTAAGTTCTATATTTTGGACTCGTGATCCATATAATTATGTATTTTTTCTTGTGATCCATTTAGTCATTTTAAATGTGTAACAACTCATTTAGTAATCGCATTGGAGTGTTACATTTGGAGAGTTACGTTGGAGTGTTATTGTGACACTCGAATTTTTAATTTAATACCATGATTATATTAATTACTTATGAATAGGAAAATATATATATATAAAAAAATGAGAAATAATAATAATAATAATAATAACAAAAATAATAATAATAATAAATAAATACAATTCCTTAGTATATCAAAAAGTGCATATTAGAAATCTTTGTTAAAAGGGTAGATTGTGGGACACCGCATTTTGAATATTAAATATTTTAGAAAGTGGTAAGTGATGTTTTATAGTTTGGTAGTGAGGTTTTTAGACGTGAACCTAACTTATAATCATACGTAATTTTAGGGATCATTATGGATTACCAAAGAGAGTGATAACCCTTAGAACACTACAAGAAAAAACACTTTTGGCGACTAAATTTTTAGTTGCCAAAAGTCCTTTTTTAGTCGCCAAATGTAGAATTTTCACTTTCCCCGACTAAATATTTTAGTCGCCGCTGTGGTCGCCAATACATGGTCGCGAATACCTTTGGCGACTAAAGATTTGTTAGTCGGCAATACATATGTCTTCAGCGACCAAAGAATTAGTCGCCAATAGTCAATTCCATTTTGGGAAATTATACATTTAGCGACTAAACTTTTAGTCGCCAATACTGAATTTTTTTTATTATTATTTATACATTTGCCGACTAAACTTTTCGTCGCCAATTCCCTATCTTTCGGCGACCACAGATTTTAGTTGCCAAAAGTATTTTTCAGGAAAAAAAAAATTTGCCTCTGCTTTTCCCAAGTTTCGAACCACCAACCTCCCAACATTCTCAACCTTTACCAACACTCTCTCCCCACTACACCACTAATACATTCTGTAAATATTAATGCAAAATATATTATTTATATACTATATTGACCAGAATTAATACAAAGTTATATATATAAAAATAATTTTTTTTATTTAATATATTTTATGTAAAAAATAAATTATTTACTAAAAAAATTAGGATCGCACTTTTGGCGACTAAATCTGAATTTTAGTCGCCAATTCTATATTTTTTGGCTACTAATTTGTATTCTGTCGCTAAAAGAATTAAATCCCGCCTAAGGATAGCCCTTTTGGCGACTAAACTGAATTTTAGTCGCCAAAACCTCTACTTTGGGCGACTATACTGCAATTTAGTCGGCAATTCTTGACCTTTAGCTACTAATTTTTTTTTTGTAGCCAAAAAGCTTCACTTTTAGTGACCAAACAGATTTTAGTCGGCAAAACACCTATAATCGGCGACTAAACTGTTTTTTAGTCGCCAAAACCATCACTTTTGGCTACTAAATTATTTTAGTCGCCAAAAACCGTCACTTTTGGCTACTAAACACCTGTAGTCGCTAAAAACCCTATATTCGGCGACTAAACTGCCTTTTAGTCGCTAAAACCATTATATTCGGCGACTAAACTCTTTTAGTCGGCAAAACTGATCAACTTTGGCGACTAATTCCATTTTAGTCGCCAAAAACCGTACTTTCCGCGACGAAAAATGATATTTTAGTCGCTGATTGTGCTTTTTGTTGTAGTGGAATTATATAACGCCAAATATAATTAACTTAGGTGACTCTTGGGCAAGTCATGAAGTAAGGGTTGAGGGGAGGACAGGTGGCATCACTCTCAATAGAAACATGGGAGCAACATGTTAACGGATGGCCTTGCAACCTTGAGTGGTATGCAAGAAATTAGGGCTATAAATAGTGAAGTGCCAGTGTAAGCAAAGTAAGGAATTGAAGTTTATAACGTGAGTTTCAAAAAGAAAGGAAGTAGATCAATCAGATTGATAGTAGCTAGAAGTTTGTAGTAGGAAAAATAAAGGCTAAGAGTCAATCTCAAGGTGAGTTATATTATACCTTGAGTTACCATAATATGTTTTCTATATGTCTTGAGTTATCATAATATATTTTACAAATGTTTTAAGTTACCACAAATTATTTTATATAATTTATGTTTTATGGTTATGTTAATGTTTCAATTACGTGGATTATTTTTTGAACTTTATTTACTTAAATTGAAATCCATGGATATGTTTATTTAAATTTTAGAAATTATTTGACAAAGATTTTATAAACAATTATGTTTTGTAAGTACCACCACGGGAGTCCTACGCCTTGGGGGACTTAAATAAACCATTGGCCCTTGTTTGGTCACCTTGTGATCCTCTGTTTGTTATAGATCCATTGACTCCTGTTCTGATTGTTACTCCAGTGACCCTTGTTCTGTTCTGTACCGTGGTTATAGTTATTTACGTAATTTCTGTATTTCAGTTTCTGCCACTTAAATGATTTGTTTATTCAACTTAAATTATGTTAATGTTTTAGCTTAAATAACTATCCATGGCTATTTTGTGCCTCTATACTCATAGTATAATATTTCTTACTCTACTATGGGCTTTTAGCTATTACCCCTTTCAGGTGACGGGATTTAACGAGATCAAGATGGGAGATAAATCACAGTGTTTTCTTTTCTTTTTTGTCTTTTGTACTATCTGTATTTTGATTGGACTCTTGTAATAAAATAAAAGCCCAAATGACTTTTTTTTTTTTTTAATAAACTTTTGGTACCCAATTATTTTATTTTAATTTATTTGATTTATCTGTTACGCTACCATTACAGAAATTTTAGAATGATTTTATTTTTATCTTGTTGCGACGCTGAACCTTTGGGTACCGGGTTTGGGTTGTGACAAAAGTGGTATCAAAGCAATGGTGTTTTTTTTTTTTTTTAAACAAAATGAATTTAGTGTATTTTGCTAACTTGTTCTGTACAATTATTCACATTATTTGACGTAATTATTTCAGACAAAAAAAAATACTAATAATAAATTTAACTTCATATTATTATTTGATATTATGGTTACGTGTTTTCCAAAACAAGAAAAAAAATTAAATTAAATTGTCTAACACAAGTAAACCGTGTTATAAATATTTCTGGGCTAAGTTTTCCTGTGATGTAGGAATGGCAAACCTAATGGAGTTATTTTGGCTCGAGACCCCAGAAGCTCATGTTATCCCAAACCTATTAAAAGGCTGGGGTGATTCGAAGAGCCTTGTCAGGCAAGCCCACCCGACACTTGACCGACTCATGAGGCGACCCGTGTATTTGCAGGCCGACCCCGATGAGGATTTCTTATTTTGGAGGCTTAGCCAAGGTAGCACTCGTGAGAAGTACATAGGGCCGACCCACGTTGTTGGTCTTGCTCCGGACCTAGGATAGCCACATTTTCTGGTCGTACCTCTACCCCTAGGCTTTGTAGAGAGGAGGGAACACGCATGTCCTAGCAGCCACATTTGCACTACGACACCTCATCCACATCACATTGTCCAGACCCCAGCTGTGGACTTCACTAACAGTGTATCATACTTAGAGATACCGGTGTGGATTACCGGACGGGAGTTTTGGGGTTATGATCACGATATTCCTGTTTACATGGTCCGGGTAGTATGGCGGTGCTTTAGAGTAGAGCTCAGTGGATGGGAGTTTGAGCCCCTTATGCATAGTGAGTTCGCGAGGTTATTTCATGGGCTAGTTTTCCAAAGCCAGTTCTCATGGTGGCCTAACAATCCCTTCTAGACATCTGACCAGGAGATCCTTTTTTTTGAAACCTGACCATGATTAGTCTAATCCTTCTATTTTTTTATTAATAGGATTAGACACTAACTCGTGACTGTATATTAAGTACGTTGTACTAATATCTTTTCTTTTACATAAGAAAAAAATTATATATGTACTGTTATAGTATATTGTGAATCATAAATATGATATTGTGATAATTAAATATACCAAGTGGTTCAAAAAAAAAAAAAAAAAGGAAGTCCACTAATCGTTTTTACCTTGTAGTAATGGCTAATGATGGAAATGGAACCAGATCGTCGGTCAGCGGTAATGAAGCAAATTATGGAAAGAGCAGTTACTTGTTTTCTGCGAGCTCTACAAACCAACATAAGTAACAGAATGTCTGAACGACGAAAAGAGCCAACTACAATAAAACAGTTCCAGAACTTGAAACCTACCATATTTACTGGCAGTACAAACCTGCTGGTGGCAGTACAAACCTGCTGGTGGCAGAAGCTTGGGTCAGAGATATGGAGAAAATTTTTCGCACGCTACCTTACACAGAAAGACAGAAGGTGATTTTTGCCACATTCACCTTCAAGGATGATGCACAAGAATGGTGGCTTTTTACCTTGGAGAAAGAAGATATTGTGACTTGGGCAAGATTCTTGAAGGTATTCTATGAAAAATACTTTCCAGATTCGTTACGGGAACAAAAGGCGACGGAATTCATACATTTAAGGCAAGGAACCATGACGGTGGTCAAATACGAGAGCAAGTTCACATAACTGGCTTGATTTGCGACATACGTCATCCCCACCAAAGCTCGAAAAGCCAGAAAATTCGAAGCAGGATTAGATGCTGAAATCAAGGACAGACTGGAGGTTTTAAAACTACTTACCTATTCGGAGGTGGTAGATCGAGCATACATTGCGAAAAAATAGATTAAAGCCTTGCGCTCTAGGGAACCAAGCCAGAGGAAGCGATTTTGAGAAAGAGATAATAGAAGACCTGGTGTCGCGCCTTCTAAGAGGGTAAATACTGGCACAACCAGTTCAACCAGTTCAAGCAATCAAGGTCCTACAAATCCCAGAGGTGGCACCATTCCAACTTGCTCTACTTATAGAAGGATTCATTGGGGACAGTGTCGTCGAGACACGGGAGCATGCTTTAGATGTGGCCAAGTTGGCCACTTGCTAAGAGATTGTCCCAAGCTTGCCAGTCCTACAGCCGGCCCCTCTGAACCAGTTCGAAAACCCGCGGTACCTGGAGGAGTGAGGAAGGACCAAAAACGCCAAGGAAGAGCTTTTGCCCTGGTGATTGGAAACCCAGAAGTTACTGAGAATGTTGTGTCAGGTACACTTTCTGTTTGTGGTCACTTAGCCCATGTTCTCTTTGAATCTAGTTCAACTCATTCTTTTGTTACACCACACTTTGCTACCAAGTTGACATCAACACCCGAACCCTTAGGATACATATTATCTGTTTCTTTCCCTTCTGGAAACTCCGCCCTTGGTACTAATGTGTACAAATCTTGTACTATATCCTTAAAAGGCGAAACCTTACATGTAGACTTGATTCCCCTGGGCATTAGTACCTTTGATGTGATCTTAGGAATGGATTGGTTAGTTGCCAACCATGCCTCTATTGATTGTGAAGCCAAAAAGGTCTTCCTCCGATCACCAAACCAACTCGAGCTTGTCTTCGAAGGAACTGGAGTCTCTTCCCCTTCATGGGTTATATCTTTCATGACAGCCCAACGACTTCTAAAAAAGGATTGTTGTAGTTATATCTGTTATGTGATCAATACTCAACAAGAGACCCCCACACTTGATGCAATCCCTGTGGTTCGAGATATAACGATCTAGAATTTTTCCCTCCGCTCGAGCGGCGGAGTCGACGCTCGAGCGGACTTGTGAGGCTCCCAGTATCTCACGTGTTTGCAGGCGGGCCGCTCGAGCGTGGAAAGCGACGCTCGAGCGTGGAAAGTGAGATTGCCCTTGACATTTTTTTTTAGTGTATTTGGAACCTCCTTGTCTTATTTTGGGACATTGATCGAAGTGGTAACATGATGGTAAAGTAAGAGTGAACCAAGAATTTAATTCAGATAATTTTTCCTACGAACAGCCGTCACTCTTTTGCCCTTTTCTTTTTCCACACTTTGAATTTGGGTGTGAGGCTAGAACATTGGAAATCTTGTTTCTGGGGCTTCAATTTGGACACAAAAACGACCTAGAACGGAGTCCGAATGAGAGAGTTATGCCCGTTTGAAGTTTTGGAATCTACGTTAGAAGCAGGTATGCTTGGGCGGGAAAAGCGATGCTCGAGCGGACTGCGTGAATTCAGCAAGTTTAAAGGCACTTTTCTAGATCATTCTTCACACCTTCATCTCCTCTCTTCATCCCTCTCACCCTAGGTGCAAAAACCCTAGGTTTTTGACCCCAAATACCTTCCATTTCTCTAGAATTGGCCAAGATCTCTCACCAAAAAGTGAAGAAGGCTTGAAACTCAACATTTTCAACCGATTGGATTTTGGATTTGCGAAGGATTCTTCTCAAAGCTTTCTCTTTTGCTTGATTCTTGAGGTAGGGGTCTTAGTTCTTCTTCAATACTTGCATTAATAGAAAGATTTGTGGTATTTTGATTATAAAAATACAAAATCTACATTTTTTAGCATATAGTGTTATATCATGGAATTTGGGGGTTTAGGGTTTGAAGTATTGGGGTTCAATTGTTGGGTTAAGATTATGAATTATGAACCTTGGATGTATAATCAATGGGAAAATTGGAATAAAAAGTGGTGGTGTGAGAAGTTTTAATTTTTTTTGAAAACCCTAAGTTGATTCATGATGATAATTAATGATTTTGCCTAAATTGAAAGTAGAATCATGAATTTGAGAGGTTGAATTATATATATACAAGTAATTGGATTTTGGAAGTGTTTGAAAATTATGTTAAAAATTAGCGATTGAACCTTTATATGGATATTGTAAATCATGCTATAATATGAAATGAGATTTGGGAAAAATATTTGTTAATGATAAGGATAACATGAGTCTTAGGATGAAATGATGAAATGGAGATTTAAGAGTTCACTTTAAATTATGTTGAATTACATTTAGTGGTGTTGAATTGAATTGTGTTGATTATGTTGAATTGTGTTGACTATGTTGAATTGTGTCGATTATGTTGAATTGTGTTGACTATGTTGAATTGTGTTGGATCATGGTGAGTTGTGTTGAGTTGGGTTGAGTTTGTGTTGGGTGTGTTGAGTTTGGGTTGAGTTGTGTTGTGTGGTGTTGTGTTGGTACCCACGCGGGGAGTTGAAAAATGGTTTTTTTTCGGTGCCCACAATCGTCCGTATAATAGCCGATAACTGTGGGGGATGGTTTTAAAAATTGAAGAAAAAGGTTTTTGGGGGCCCACGTCCTGCATATAGTAGTCGGCAAGTGTGGGGGTGATTTTGGATTAAAGGTGCCCAATTATCCTGTTAGGCTTATCACTGGATGAATGTGGGAAAATGTTTTTGGGTGTCCACACAGTCCCACCGTATAGTAGCTGGCGAAAGTGGAAAAATGATTTTTAGGTGTCCACACAGTCCTGCCGTATTGTAGCTGGCAAAAATGGAAAAACAGATAGTTTTCGAAAATGTTTTGGGTGCCCATATTCCGCCGTCTAGTAGCCGGCAAATGTAGGGGATGGTTTTAAAAAGTTGAAAAATGGTTTTTGGAAAAATATAGTTTTTGGTAATGGCTTTTAAGAAAATGGTTTTTGGGAGTTCACTTTTTGCCGTATAGTAGCCGGCGAAAGGTGGAAAGTGTTATGAATCAGGTGTCCGCTATCCCGCCATAGTAAGTTGGCAAAAGGTGGATTGTGTTGAGATATGTGTTGAGAAGTGTGTTGAGTTGATGATGTTATTTGTGACTTGTGATGAATCTGTGAAATTGCAAATTTATGTGTAATTTGGTTTAAAGAGGAAATGTACATAGACATTATTTGTAAAGAATAGAACCCAAAAATGGGTAAGGGGATTATGGATTGGTGATGGTGAACTTAATGAATTAGTTGTGACAATAAAGGTAAATTATGAGTGTTGTTCTGTGAATAAATTAGGGAACTTGAACTTGAAGCTATGGAGTTCTAAATAAATATAATGAGTAGAAAGGAAGAATGAAAGAAAAAGAGAAACATTAAAAATGGAAATTAAATGAGAAATATTTTGGAAATTGGTTAATAACTTTTAAATGATGTTGTTTCTTAAACATGTTTGTTTCACAAGGATCTATGGTTTTCTAAAGTTAAGGGATGATTTTTAATGGCTGAAGGTTTTTCTTAAAAATGTTTAAATAGTTTTTGAGAAAAAGGTACCTTACCTATGATATTTTGAAATTATAAAATGTCACCTTACTATATGGTATCACCCTGCATGCATGATCATTTCTATCTGTGTGTTAGTTATTGATTTAGAACTATGAGATTTCTACTGGGCATTAGTGCTCACCCCTTGTTGTTTTATCTTTTTACAGGAAGAAAGTTTGGATTCTTTGATTGAAGAGTTAAGAAGTCCATGTGTCTTTTATATGTAATTTCATTGTAGATGTGAAAGAAATAAACATTGTACATGGATGTTTGTAATTATTTATTTGTAGCTCCGTATTAGAATCTCGACATTTATTATTGTTATTGTTGTATTCATTGAGAGAGAGAGAGAACATGTATCATTGTATTTCTATTACTCAAGGGTAATGGATGTTTGTAAAAAAAAAAAAAATAGGACCTAAGTTACAGGCTTTGGTAATGTTTCCAAGTAAATAAAAATTGGGGCGTGACATGAGAATTCCCGGATGTATTTCCTAAAGACCTATCTGGTACCCTGGATGACCGAGAAATCGAATTCAC